>CAJNSZ010000706.1:0-57074 GCA_905329745.1 Rotaria sp. Silwood2
TTTTGCGCATGAAATGTATTCTTGAGCTGAAAAGGATAGAAGATATCGCTTCCATATGAATATACTGAAGATTATTCAGAAAATGAACGCTCAAAAACGCGTTTTAAAACGAAATGCGTTTAGCAGTGTTTTGTATCGGTGACGTTGTGAAATGTGTTTCATAAAAGAAGCGTTTCAGAGCGTTTATATAACATGAAGTCTGTGAAACGCATTCTATATGTCCAAGAATGATGTAAAACGCGTTTTGTTTCGAAAAAAAGCTTGGAAACGCATTGATTAGTTAATGAAACGCGTTTCGCATTGCGTTTCCTAATATTTTTTACGCCATGGGAAGTGAGTTGCACCTTATACTGAACGGCAAATGGCATGAAAATATTGTAAGTTTTCTTCAGGGTGTTATTTCTACTATAGATTTTCCTTTACTTCGCTGTTTTGAGCTATCTTAATGCATATGCTTTTCAGGTTTTCCAAGCAGAAGTACATGAAAGATATAATTGAACAGGTTAGAAAACTATTGCTGCGTATAGATACGAAGAAAAAGCACAATATTAAATTTACGCAAACTATTAATTTATAAAGTCTCTACGATATTCTTGTTAAAAAAGAGAAAAAAAACAAAGAAGTGTTTGTGACACTCCTCTGATCACCAGCATGACAGGCATTCTTCCATTAGCGTCTATCACATCTATGATCGGTAGAACATTATAGACATGATAGACATTAGTAGAAAAATAGCTGTTACATGTGTGATTATATCTTGATCCTGTTACACATGAAGAAAACATCACAGATAGATGGTCTACTTCATAGAAAATAACAAGCATTTCAATAAGTTTGCGTAACTTGCCACTATAGACAACGATTGCTACATATAGGGCTTTTGTCTACCAGTAAAATCACTCCATAACGTGTTTACTTTTAATTCCACATGGATTGTACTAATGGCTCTTTTACGCATAGGATAACGTTGCCACCTCTACTAGATATCTCTTGTTCAAGAGATTTAGATCTTTCGAATGAATACTAACTAAAAGAAGAGCCTAGAAAATTTGTAGGGTGATAAACGAAATTTCATCTTTCAGATTGATTTTGTTCTATATCAATTATAATACTTTTCTTAATTAGTTTTCTCACCACAATACCATTAGCGTTACCGAAGGACGTACATAAAAGTTTGGAATCTTGCATTGTGGAAGGTTAGTTGTGCTTCCAACTCAACGACTATTATGTGACGGTATAAGTACTGTGTTAGCTAGTAAAAAAAGTACTATTATTGTTCCTATTGTGCATAAATTACAATACCAATACATTGCGTGACTCAAGTGAAAAGACCGAAATAACTACAACGGTATGGTAGTGAAATTAAGTGTCAATGAGTGAACGGTCTGTACTTCGGAAATAATCAATAAGCCGAAAGCTAAAAATGGGTTGTTACGTAACGGTAAGAACATGTGTTCATTCAAAGCGGAACCTCATTCTCACGCTATTTGTTATACTGTCTGCCCTAATTAACGTCGGTATTCTTTGCAAGACATGGAGTTATGACTTAATACACAATGGTATTCTCTGTTGGAGAAAGACGGTGTCAAATGGCATATTCCATATAAGAAAACCAACTCTGATTTTCACGTGTCTTGGTAAACAAGCCTTCACAAAACATCAGACATATATATGGCACGCATTGGAACAAGCCCGACTGACGAATCCAGATATCTTCCTGGTCGTTATTTTGAACCAAGATGCTTACACCAATATGACTGCTTCTAAATTTCGCCTTTCTGGAGCTGAGATTGTGTTTATAGAAGAACTTTTTAAGTCAAACTCTTTACTTGAACAATTTCGACGAGTATATTTTGAGAGTGGTCGTATGAGACCAGGTGGAAATCAGAATTTCGTTCAATATACAGTTGAGCGATTGATAGCCGTTTATGCATACATGAACCAGACAGGACTATCCAATGTTTTCCATATGGAAAATGACAATATGCTTTACGGCGACCTCTTTCATCTTGCTACACGTATGCATGTGTGTAACGTCTCGCTAGCTATCGCACGAGCCAGTGCTAATCAAGCCGTGACATCCTTTGTATTTATACGAAATAGCGAAGCAATTGAGCATTTTTCAAAATGGATTGTGAATGTCTTTGAAATGGGCCGCGAAAAAGCTATTGAATATCTAAAGACACGAATGATTAATGATATGACACTCGGAGCACGTTATTTACGTTTATTCGCTGCATCTCCTCAACAGTCCATCAGAACTGGAGTGTTTGAACTGCCTACGTGGTTTTATTCTGAAAATGAAAGCTGTTGCTTTTGCCATGGACCTAGTCGGACACCAATAATTTTTGATGCCTGTGTTTTAGGACAATATTTTGGAGGAACCTATGCAGTACCAAACTCATGGCATTGGGAGACAAATCGTTTAATAGACCCAAGAGGACTCGTCTTGGAATGGCGATCTAGCGAACAGAAAAACCTTAAACGCCCTTACATTAAAGGAATTCAAATTATCAATCTCCATATTCATTCGAAGAGATTACAGAAATTTTCGTCCGCAGGAAATAATCAGAGTCAAGGTTTCTAAAACTCGATACCATTAAATCATGAGACAGCTAATCTGATTGAGATCATCTCGAAACCACCATTTTCTCCCTGCTGGCATTAATATGCGACATTGCAATATTTATGCACCCAAGTAGCCCAAAGAACTTTATACATAAGCGAACACCAACCAACACATACTAATCCCCAACCTAATACCACAGCTATATAGAGCTCCTGCACGTGAGTTCATAAACATCCACTAGAATCAACTTGTTTGAAGATGAGAGAGAAAAAATGTTCATAAAGCTATCCTAGCTAAGTAACGAACATACAAGAACACTTTATTGCTTGCGCAGAGCAACAGCTCTGTTGAAGTATATTCACATTCAAACTACTAGAGTACAACATGCTCATTGTTAAAAAATAGGGACTTTTATGAGTTGAGCCTGTGAATTTCAATAAGAGATCAGTGGGACGAGATTTCCTCGATTATGGTTGCATAAAATCGAGAATTTATTTTTTGAGCTACATTTACGGTCACGAAAAGCTTTTTGATGACAGTGGGCGTAACCAAAATCGGTTATGATAATATTTGTAAGGGTAGAATATATCTTAGCATTGGATGCTTTTAATAACGGTAGAAGCTAAAGAATAAATGAAATCCATCATTCTCAGTAGGGTAACGAGTTACAATGCCAAACAGAATGCTAATACATCGAGATCCTTACATCCCAAAGATCATATTGAAGACGACATTTAGTGCAGGAGAAGATTAATCAAACACTGATAACTTCTCACTAACTGTGGGTGTCGAAACAAGTCGATCAATAATGGGCAAGGTTTGGTATAAAGCCAAGTAGCCTGTAGCAACATCGGAAAATGGAATAAAAAATTATGGTCATTTAGAATAAGTTTGAGTCTGAGTGTGTAAGTGTGGATTTTCTCTTCCTGTGTACTCACGCGCATCCACATTCACACTCTTACCTTCAGTTTATTTTTAGATGTTTGGAGTTACATCATCGACAAGATATTTCTATTGCAATGCAAAGAAAGCTGAACTGATTCTTCTTTCAGAGTGTTTTTCTTCTATACACCTAAATACAAAGCCATGGGATATAATAGAAGTAGAGTATTTAGTGCTGGAATAGAAAGACCACCAACAGTAAAAATTTTGTGTCTCCATGAGAAACAAATTGTGTGGAGATCAAAAAGCCACAAAGAAGTTCTTTATGTGCTTGTAGGAGGAGGACATTAGTCATAATTTACTGATAACAGCTAAGTGAAAACGTATTGTGACAGTTAGTTACTAAGGGCTAAGTTTTCTCTTAATACTTAGTACTAAAGAAAAACAATGTGCCAAATTTTACTTTATCGATTAGTTTCTGTATTGTTCAATAGTTTGTTTTTATTAGTGTAAATATGTAGAACATCATCACTGTTTTTCCAACAAATATATTGACCACGTCCTGGCAGAATTTGGTCTCTCATGATAGTTATTTATATTAATTTATATTAATACTTCATGCATATAGGTTGATTATTAATCTTTAACGAACCGGACTGAGCAAGTTCGCATGGTTCATCGATAAAAAGGGATAGATTCATGAGATCTTTAGTTTGGATAGTTCTTAACTTCTTTGGAACTTTATGTGTTATTTCATTCGAAAGAAAGTTTCAAGTACTATCCAGTCAGTTGACTTTTCTGTGTCTATGGCATTCAATCAGCGTTCAATATTTGTTTGGAATTCAGGAAGTCCTGCCGGAGAAATAAAAACGATGATTCCTGTATGATTTACTGCCTTTTCATTTATCTTATTTCATTTCTATTATATGCCTGAACATTTTCTGAAGAACGTCAATTTCATTGACTGAAACGTTGAAAATAAATAAGTTTCCAAAAAACAAATAGGAAGAGAACTCCTACATGTATTAATATTCTAAACTTTCCTCAATCGTAAAGAGAATTTTCATCAAATATTTCTTTTCAGAAATAAATATAAGCAGGATTCGTGTAAGAACATAGCTCTGATTTTCTGCTTTTGTTCGCTCATGATGGATTGTTGACCCGTTTCATTTTGTGAGCGGATGGCAACTCGTATAATTTTTTCTCGGATATCTTTGTGGAACGGTTTCGGTCTGGTATGGCTATTATTTTGCGGAATTCTTGTTCTACTAGTGGAATGCGTGCGCATCCTTCCTACGCATGAGTTCAAGTTCAAAATATTCGATAGCCAACCAATCACAAAGTGTTCGTCTGAAAACGCTGAAAATTGGCATACTTTTATGTCTGACAAGAGCTATTCTGCTATGAAGCCTTTCTTTCGACACGCTACCGTGAGTAGAAACTCATCCTATCCTTTCATTAGTGGTGACACATTTCGTGCAATGGCGGATCATGTTTTCGATGAAACAACAGATGTTAATAAATGGACAGAGCGCATGCCGGATATAGGTTTAGGAGATACAGTGTTCCTGGGAACTGAAGTTCCATTGATAAAGTTTTTCGCCAATGTTACCTTCAACAAGATTCGACACCCATTCGTTCTTATTACTCACAATTCTGATGCATCGGTACCTACTCGTCATTTTAGATGGATCTTAGACAATGAGAAAATCTTGGCTTGGTTTGCTTCAAATCCAGATCACATACACAAAAAGTTATTTCCGATACCTATTGGGCTGGCAAATGCTCGATGGCCACATGGAAATGTCAGCGTATTCAAACAAGCGTTTAAATTTTATCGAAAGTCGTTCTCACGCCGAACGACGNTTCTTTTCTATCTGTGAAAAAGTAAAATTTTTCTTGTCTTCGGTCAGTAGTGATAGTTAACAAAGGATCTCCCTAGACATGTCCTTATGGATATAAACTTGGTACATGCCTCTATCACTGGTAAAAATATCAGCTCATTTGGTCGACATCTAGCGGAGATATTTAAATTCCTTATCGGGGTGTTATTTATGAAACACCCTGTATGTATGCATCCTGTAATATGTGTAGACTAAGATTTACGATCAGATAAATAAGTGGAATAAAGCTTTTGAAGAGAACGTTCTAATGCCGTCTATTTCATTAGAATGAAAATTGCGAATCAGAAAAAATTTAGTTCTATATATTTTGATTTTTTTATAAAAGAAAATGAAAATTTTTTCGAGTGAATGACTCGAGTCACACAGTCGAGTCAAGATCATTCGATTTCCGAGTCCGAGTCGAGTCCGAGTCAGTAAAAAAAATGTGACTCGAGTCGACTCGAGTCCGAGTTTTGACTCGGACTCGCCCATCCCTGATATTGACCCATTTATAAATGAAAATATTGTTTTTCTCCTTTCAAAAGATCCCCAAATGTCTAAAAACGTTTGCTCTACCGATTGCAATCGATTCATTTTTGAAAAAAGCCAATAAGCAATCGAAATGTTCGATATAGTTAGAAAAAATACCTCATAGATAGGTATAACTCATTGTCTTGAGCAGCATTTTGGTACCACAAAACGGTTCGGCGTCAATAAGCCAATATACAGTTTGATGCAGTTTTTCATGCTCTATTCGAGTATCGTCTTTAAATTAAAAAACACGATGAATGATTTTGTCAAAATCACGAAATACTACCACCAAGCACCGAAAAATTGCATTTTTCACTGATATTTTGCTGATTTTCTCGAAACAGTTCAGCTTCCAGTAAAAACAAATATCATATTTGAAATCAGCATCAAAAATTGAGTCGATCCGTGTATATTTTAAAATATTTCGAGCAGGTTTGTTTTTCTCGAAAAAAACCAGCCCGGATCACCCTCAGGGATCCATCAAAAAATGAATTCATTAGAACATCACTTTGATTCTGTAAAACAAGGTCAGAACTATTAAAATGCTAGAAAATGTCAATAGAATAGATGCCTGAACGATAGAAACTACTCTTTCACTGCATTCATTTTTTGATGGATCCCTGAGGGCCACCCCGGCTGGTTTTTTTCGAGAAAAACAAAATTGCTCGAAATATTTTAAAATATACATGGATCGACTCAGTTTTTGATGCTGATTTCAAATATGATATTTGTTTCTACTGGAAACTGAACCGTTTCGATAAAATTAGCAAAATATGAGTGAAAAATGCAATTTTTCGGTACTTGGTGATAGTATTTCGTGATTTTGACAAAATCATGCATCGTGTTTTTTAATTTAAAGACGATATTCGAATAGAGCATGAAAAACTGCATCAAAGTGTATATGTGGCTTATTGACGCCGAACCGTTTTGCGGTACCAAAATGCTGCTCAAGATGATGCGTCATACCTATCTATGAGGTATTTTTTATAACTATATCGAACATTTCGATTGCTTATGGACTGTTTTCAAAAATGAATCGATTGCAATCGGTAGAGCAAACGTTTTTAGACATTTGGGGATCTTTTGAAAGGAGAAAAACAATATTTTCATTTATAAATGGATCAATATATGAAATATATGTGGCGGTGGCGCTATAGTCCATTTAGCAGTAAAATGCATTTTTCAGGTACAAAACTCAACTTAATCGAAATATAAATACGATATTCGTGATCAGTTCACAAAATTACATATAAACGATATGCTTCTGAAGATACTTGAAAAAAAGGTTTTTTCGATCCCTGAGAGGGACCCCATGGGTGAACCCTAGGGAGGGTCGTCAGAGGGGGTCTTAACTAGAAAATCGTGCAAGACTAAGTGGTATAAAACACTTCTAATAACCCCTGATACTTTTTAGAGGATTACAAGTTTTAAAAAAATTGAGACAGAAAATGGTCATTCCCGCCCACGTCCTTTCTAGGGCGATAATAGAAATTGTATCGCTTAGATCGATTTTCTTCTGTATCACGTATAGTACTTTCCTTGATTAGTCTTCTCATTACAAGATCGTTAGCATTGCCGAAGGATATACATCACAATTTGTAGTCTTGTATCACACAAAGTGATTTGTCCTTGCAACTCAACGACTATTATATGACGGCATAATTACTGTGTTAGGTAGCAAAAAAAATACTATTATTGTTCCTATTATGCATAAATTACAATACCAATACATCGTGTGACCCAAATGAGAAGACTAAAATACCTACATAATGGTGCAGTAGTGAAAGAAAGCGTCACTAAGTGTACGGTCTGTACTTCGTAGGTAACCAATGAACCGAAAGTCGAAAATGGATTGCTGCGTAATAGTAAGAAAATGTGTTCACTCAAAGCGGAACCATATTCTCACGTTCTTTGTTATACTGTATGCCCTAATTAACTTCAGTGTTCTTTGCAAGAGATGGAATTATGACTCAATATACAGTGATATTCTCTTTTGGAGAAAGATGGTATCAAATGACACATTTCATATAAGAAAGCCAACTCTTATTTTCACGTGTCTTGGTAAACAAGCCTTCACAAAACATCAGCCATATATATGGCACGCATTGGAACAAGCACGATTGACGAATCCAAATATCTTCCTCGTCGTTATTTTGAACCAAGATGCTTACACCAATATAACTGCTTCTAAATTTCGCCTTTTTGGAGCTGATATTGTGTTTATAGAAGAACTTTTTAAGTCCAACTCTTTACTTCAACAATTTCGACGGGTATATTTTGAGAGTGGTCGCATGAGACCAGGTGGAAATCAGAATTTCGTTCAGCAGGCGGTTGAGCGACTGATAGCCGTTTATGCGTACATGAATGAGACAGGGCTATCCAACGTCTTCCATATGGAAAATGATAATATGCTTTACGGCGATCTCTATCACCTTGCCACACGTATGAATGTGTGTAATGTTTCGCTAGCTATCGCACGAGCTAGTGCTAATCAAGCAGTGACATCCTTTGTATTTATACGAAATAGCAAAGCAATCGAGCATTTTGCAAAATGGATTGTGAATATCTTTGAAATGGGACGTGAAAAAGCTATTGAATATCTAAAGACACGAATGATTAATGATATGACACTCGGTGCACGTTATTTACATTTATTCGCTGCATCTCCTCAACAGTCCATCAGAACTGGAGTGTTTGAGCTGCCCACGTGGTTCTATTCTAAAAATGAAAGCTGTTGCTTTTGTCATGGACTTAATCGAACACCAATAATTTTTGATGCCTGTGTTTTAGGGCAATACTTTGGAGGAACCTATGCAAAGCCGAACTCATCGCATTGGGAGACAAATCGTTTAATAGACCCCAGAGGACTCGTCTTGGATTGGCGATCCAGCGAACAGAAACATCTTAAACACCCTTACATTAAAGGAATTCAAATTATCAATCTCCATATTCATTCGAAGAGATTACAGAAATTTTCGTCCGCAGGAAATAATCAGAGTAAAGGTTTCTAAAACTCAATACCATTAAATCATGAAACGGTTAATCTGATCGAGGTCATCTGGAAACCGACATTTTCTCACTGCTGTCATTTATGTTTGACATTGCATGTGTTATGCATCCAAATAGTCCGAGAAGTTTTATAAATACACAAACACCAACCAACACTATTGGTCCCCAACCTATTACCACAGCTGTATAGAGCTACTGGAACTGAATTCACAAACATCCACCGACATCACCTTGTGTGGAAAGAGGGAAGATAAAATACTCATAAAGCTTTCTTAGCTAGATCGCGAACATACAAGAGCACCTATTCGTTTGCGCAGATCAACAGCTCTGTTTAAGTGCACTTACATGCTGATTGTTAAAAACTAGAAACTTTTTGAGTTAAGCTTATAACTTTCAATAGGAGATTAGTGGAACAAAATTTCCTTGACTATGGTTGCGCAAAATTGAAAATTTATTTTTGAGCTACATTCATGGTCATGAAAAGATTTTTTTATGATAGCGAGCGTAACCAAAACCGATTACAATAATTTTTACAAGAGTAGAATATATCTTAGCATTGAATACTTTTAATAAAGATAGAAGCTAAAAAATTAATAAAGTCCATTATTTTCCGTGGGTAAACGAGTTGCAATGCCAACTAGAATGCTAATACATCGAGATCGTTCCATTCCGATGATCATATTGAAGACGAAATTTAGTGCAATAGAAGATTAATCAAACACTGATGGCTTCTCAATAACGGTTGGTGCCAAAACAAGTTGATCAATAGTGAGCAAGCTTTTCGTATAAAGCGAACTAGCCCGTAGGAACATCGGAAAATGGAATAAAAAATGATGACAATTTAGAATAAGTTTGAGTATGAGTGTGTGGGTATGTATCTTCTCTTGCTGTACACTCACACCTTCTTCTATACAACGAAGTACAAGACCATGAGATATTTCTTATAGCTTGAAAGAATCAAACTCGTTGAGAATTAGACGATGTAATCCTAATAAAAGTAGTATTTAGTGCTGGAATAGAAAGAGCACTATATGTGGAGTGTTATTGCCTTCATGAGACGCGAATCATGTAATGATCAAAAAGCTACAAAGAAGATCTTTAGATGATTGTAAGAGTGGGACATTAGTCATAACTTGCTACTAACAGCTAAACGAAAACGTAATATGGCAATCAGTTACTAACAGCTGAACTTTCACTTGACACTTAGTACCAAAGCAAAACTAAGTGCCCAATTTTACTTCATCAATTATTTTTTTGTATTGTTGAATTTTTCCTTTTTGTATTAACGTAAATTTGTACCACATTATTACTGCTTTCCCAACTAATATATTAACCACATCCTAGCAGAATTTTGTCTCTCATGCTAGTTATTTGTACTAATTTATTTTGGGAAACACGACCTGACAGGAATGTTGAAGTGCATAGAGTGGAATTTTTATATCCGCTCCCCTCCTCTCACAGACCGTGACAGACAATCTCCATACTCATCACAGATCGCGACAGAGACTCTGTAGTTCTAGAACATCAAATAAGCAGTTATTTACATATGTATTGTAAGGAAATGGAACAAAACAATTTTCATATAATTAGCAATAATAGATCCATTCTGTTTCACATTTGTAATTCCGCAAGGGATTGCACTAACAGCTTTTAACACTTTGCGCATATAGATTAATTATTAACCTTTACAGAACCTAAGCGAGCAAGCTCCCATGGTTCATCAGTGAAAACTGATAGATTCATGAGATCTGTAGTTTGAATAGTTCTCAACTTCTTTGAAACTTCATATTTTTTTTTTATTCTAAAAAATTCAAGTGCGATCCAATTGGTTGAGTTTTTGTCTATACGGCATCGGATCAGCGTTCACATTTTGTTCGAGATTCAGGATGTCCTGCCTGAGAAATAATAACGATACTTTCTGTATGATTTACTACCTTATCATTTATTTTATTTTATTGATATTAAGTATCCGGAAGTTTTCTGCAAAAAATCAATTTCATTGATCGAAAAATTGAAAATAAATAATTTTCCAAAAAAACCAAATAGGAAGAGAACTTACATATATTAATTTTCTGAACTTTCTCTATTCACTAAGAGAACATTCATCTAATATCTCTTTTCAGAAATACATGTAAGCAGAATTCATGTAAAAATATAGCTATGATTTTTTGCTTTTTCCAGCTTATTGTGGATTGCTGAACCATTTCGTATCGTGAGCTGATGCCAACTCGTATCGTTTGTTTTCGCATACTTTTGCAGAACGATTTCGGTCGGGCATGGTTAATATTCTGTGGACTTCTTGTTCTGCTAGTGGAATGCTTACACATCCTTTCTACACATGAGTTCAAGTGCAAAATATTCGATAGCCAACCAATCACAAAGTGTTCGTCTGAAAACGCTGAAAATTGGCATACTCTTATGTCTGACAAGAGCTATTCTGCTATGAAGCCTTTCTTTCGACACGCTACCGTGAGTAGAAACTCATCCTATCCTTTCATTAGTGGCGACACATTTCGTGCAATGGCGGATCATGTTTTCGATGAAACAACAGATGTTAATAAATGGCCGGAGCGCATCTCGGATATAGGTTTAGGAGATACAGTGTTCCTGGGAACTGAAGTTCCATTGATAAAGTTTTTCTCCAATGTTACCTTCAACAAGATTCGACATCCATTCGTTCTTATTACTCACAATTCTGATGCATCGGTACCTACTCGTCATTTTAGATGGGTCTTAGACAATGAGAAAATCTTGGCTTGGTTTGCTTCAAATCCAGATCACATACACAAAAAGTTATTTCCGATACCTATTGGGCTGGCAAATGCTCGATGGCCACATGGAAATGTCAGCGTATTCAAACAAGCGTTTAAATTTTATCGAAAGTCGTTTTCACGCCGAACGACGCTTTTATTTGTTAATTTTCAAGTAAAAAACAACCGAGTACAACGATCGAAAGCTTTAAAGTGGGCGCTTGGACTTCCTAATGTAACGCATTCCCATGTTACATCGCATGAACTGTATTTGAGGGAACTTGGTAATGCCAAGTTTGTCCTTTCCCCACGTGGCCACGGCTTAGATTGTCACCGCACATGGGAGACTATTCTGATGGGTGCAGTACCTATTGTACTCCGATCGCGATTAGATCCTCTTTTTACCGATGCAGCCGTTCTTATTGTTGACGATTGGAATAATCTGAGTATTGAATATTTGCAGTCACTTGAATATAATCGTTTACCAAATGAGATATTGTTTGCGAAATACTGGAGAAAGCGTTTAATGGATGTAGCGAAACGTGAATGAGTATACATTAGCAATGTATATATCAATTACTTTGTACTTCTCATATTGACTATTAGGAATACAGAACGTAAATGTCCTAGATGAGAACTTTGTCTTTGCAATAAAAAATCCACATTTCTAGTTCTGTTCATCAGTAAACGCTAATAGCTGTTTTCATGAAAATTATGTTCTAGAAATAAAATTCATTAATCCATCACAGTATATTTTACTTTGATGTATCTCTCTTTAAGTTTAGAATGCTTCTTTGTGACAAATGATCAGTAAAGGAGTTACTTTTTCTTTCTTTTCGTCTTTGAATCGGTGTGGAGTGGATGTGCGTGTGGTTGGATGTAGATGTGGGTATGAGCAGGGTGTGGATGTGGGTGGACGTGCGCGTGTGAACATGTGAGTATGGGTGCGAATGTTAGTCTTCTTCTGATCAACACTCACACCACACCCACACCCAACAGAAAAGATCGATTAATATCGGTAAAATCCGAAATTACGCCAGCAAAACGTAATTAATCGACAATGACTCATAAATATCATTGTGTTTTGTTTTGCACAAGCGTGAAGAAAAAGTCATCAAATATAACTTAAAACGAATTTACTGATAAAAGCTATCAAATCTGATTATCTTAAGCCATAGTATTATTTTTCCTAACACTCCCTGTTTTTTACACTTTGATATCCTACCTTTACGAAGTTGTACGCATTTCAATTGAACCATCCTTCGAAATTGCGAAAAGAAAAACGAAATTTCAGGATTTTTCATGTTGTGGAATCAAATTATATCATGTAGTATCGCGTAACATCTCATTCAAAAGAGTGTGAAAAAATTATTAATGAGTAGTTTTTTTTTAATGAAATGTTTTTCTGCCAACATTGAATATACATATAATGAGAACATATTGCATAATATTAAATCAATAGTTTCGTAGCACCTACAAACCGAGTATAAAATTCTCTGTTGTTATACGTGATGATAAAATGAACAATTTTCTATAAGAATGAGACTTTTTTGAGCTTTCCTAAGATATCTTATACTCAAACCATATTGGATTTATGGAAGACATCTAGCCGCATGTTTTTTTTTCTTTAGTTGTTCTTTTGATAGCCACTGAAATAACTTAAATGCTGTACCAAACTTATGTGTGTGAATAATCGATCTATCCATACTTTTAATATATTGGAGACACATATACTGTATTTCAATGTTTGTTATATCTATTGTTCTTTTTTTTTTTTTTATTTTGCTCATCTAATAGAAGAAAAACTGATGCCTAGAGTAGGCCTATCAGTACAAAAAAAAACTTTTACTAACCTGCGACAGGAAATAAAAAGGAAGTTAGAGAAAAAGAGAGAAATTACAAATAGAATTTCAAAAAAAGATACAAAATAAACGCAACGAAGGAGTAGCTTACAACAGGGCGAAAGAATAGGGAGGGAATAGAGGTGCGCTAGAAAATATATCTATTGTTCACCAGGAATAGATAAATTTCTTCGTCAATTATTCTAAAACATATATTTGGTATTGTCAATACTTTAATAACCCATTTTCACTATTTGAGATGTTTTTGAATCTCTTTTTCACTTTATAATTGTTTTTTATGAAATTATTTTTGATATTTTGTTGGTAGTTTCTTGTAGATATAGATCCTACTCGAAAAAATTTAATTCAAATTTTGAATACGATTGTATTCGCCAGTTTTGTGTGCATCTAATCATGCTTCATAACTTCATTTCTTAGTTGAGATGTGAGTAGCGAAAATTCAAAATGGTCGATGGCTATGGAAAATCTTAAATGACATTACAGCAAGGAAGAAAAGACGTACTCTTGTATTGTTGCACCAGAAATGTTGACGATTCGATCCATTGCCGTTCAATCTCTTTTACAAATTTTGCATTTCAATGCTTCTATCTTCCTTTTGTGAAACACGACCTGAAAGGAGTGTTGAAGTGTTTAGGGTAGAAATTTGGACCCCCACCCTAGACCGTTACAGACAGCTGATTTTCCCATCACAGATTGTTAGAGACAGGTCATACCAGCATCACAGATCGTTACAGACAGGTATGGGTGTGGGTGTGGGTGTGGGTGGGTGGATGTTGGTCTTGACCTACACCCCCACCATCCCACACTCATATCCAGACCCAGACCTGCACTCACCCACACCCACCCACCCTTATTCGATCTAGTCATTGTAGCAAAAGACATTGAAAATAGTCCTAGAAAAGTTCTCTTTTGTGTCTTGAGGGGATGCCGCTGTTCTGTTAAGCAGTTTGTCAAATAAATAAGCACTGCTGATGAATTTTTTTTCATCATGTGGAGCATATCCTGACTTTTTCATTAGAGCGGAATTAAGTAAACTTGAAAAGTTCAATCCAAGGATTTGTGTATTGGCTGATGAAATATTAATCTACATTGAATTAACTGATATGGTAAGTGCTTATTTTAATAGAGAGAAAGAAGATCCTATCTCACATTTGACATAGATTTCAGAATTAATTTCAATGGAAAATGAAATTGAAAAAGGATTCTAAAATCAATAAGTGACTATTGATCGATGTGGAAATTTCAAATCTTATTCAGTGACATATTGCCGTCATTTTTGTTCTCCTTTTAGTGGTTCTTCTAGGCACATATGGAGAACATCTTTCAGATTTATTCACATTTTTAAAATAAACTTCATCTACGATCAATAGAGAATCTATTTTTCAACTATCATAAATGCTCAATATTTGTGAATATTTATCAAAATTTAAATCTTTTTTTCTACAACGATGACTATATCTTTTTTACCAAATCAAACATTGATTCAATAGCACTAAAATGTAAATATTTTTATGTAAGATAAAAAGTCTATTTAATGTTGATTGTCTCACATTTTAATTGTACCAATTTCTGTTAAATTTTCTATTGATGTTTGTTGATAATTATTAATTTCTGTTTGAAGTTTATTAATATGTTGTTGAATTTCAATAAGATTTTGTTGCAATTCTCATATACGATTGTTCATTGAGGACATTTTATTATTTTTTTTCTAAAATTTCAATCAAATTTTAATGAAATGATTTCGAAATATATTTTACTACTATGGTTAATACTAATTGTCGTAGTACATCATTTAATTCTTCATTAGAATTTTTAATAGTCGTAAGAATATCCTCAATAAAGAAATTTGATAACAACAAAATAAGTTAGAAAGAAGAAATCCATTTCTACTTGATAGCTAGCATAAAGCATATCAAATTTTTCAATCATTTCATCAGTTGATTGGAATTGATCAGTTTGATCTACAATCTGAAAAATAATATGATATATGTTTTAAAAAAAACTCAGGACACTGTCGAATAAAATGAATACTATTGATTTGAAAAGCCAACGATATCATTTTGTATAGAAAATTGCTTTTTCATCAAATTTTTATGTTCTGAGAAGTCATACATCAGTTAAATGATATTATAGTAATCGAAGTTGATGTAACTAAATTCTATGAATCAGCATATCTCCAAATGAATTTATATCAAATTTTGATGAAAGTATGAAAAAAGTGTAGAATTTTTATTAGCCATATCCCACGATTTCACATATATCGAATGTTGACTCTTAGTATTTGGTTACATCATCTCCATTGTATGCGTTAGAAGTTATTCTGCAAAGTGGTATGAGGAGCTTTGAAAATGAAGAATGATCATCTCATTCGACATTATTCTTGTAAACTAACTTGTGTTAGAAGATTTAAATTAGGTTGATATTGAAGAATAATATTTTCTAATTTTTTATTTTCATCTTGCATTTGTTGAATTTCTTGATTAAATAAATCAATTTCAATTTGTTGATTTTTAATTAATTTTTTTTCATCATCAATTCGACGTAATGATCGATCACGTTTCATTGATAGTTCCTTAATATTGTAAAATAAAAACTTTCTATCAATTAATAATAAATTCATTTTTATTCTTACTTTAATATACATTTCATAACTAAACAAAACAATAATATGATTCAAATAGATCAAAGGAAAAAAATCGATCGTTTTTTCTAACCTAATTATTCTTTCTTTAAACATAATTTCTCTTTCATATAACGCTTCTTTACGTTTCTGCAGATGTTCTGTATGTGTTTTAAATTCATTTCGATGACGCACAAGTATTTCATCGAATGCATTTACTTCAAAATATTTATTAAGTAATTTTATATATATAATTTAACATCAGTATAATCAATAGTAAGATTCCCGAAGATAAATTTAGAATCAATCAATCAAATATTTAAAAGACATATTACTTAATATACTCAGATGATGGTCATTTTATTGAGTTTTCATAGTTCAGAAGATTACGCACTTCATGAGTCATGTTAATATGAAAGAAAATCGTAGATTACTGTTTTAGAGACCTATTCTTTAACTAATTCATTAACAAAGGTTTACAGTAATTGAAAAAGTCTTGTGAAACACGAACTATAACGACTGTCAAAGTACGGGAAGAAAAATTCAAACCATCACAGACGATAATAGATGTCTTGACGTTGCCACTCACTGCTTGAAGACTAAGTATGATTGAATTCATGATATCTGTCTTTTTGGTCTTCTATCCTGCGTACTGTGAGATGTTACAAACAACATTCTTTGTTTTCCATCGTTTGTAATTTTAGCAGTTCCATTGTATCATATATTTTTATGCAGAGGTATCGTTTTACGCTTAAATATTAAGATTCATCGAACTAGTAGATGACTAGTTTTATTTTTTTATGGGTCAGATGATTTGACTTTATCAATTGTATGATTTCATACTACAATTCTATATTCACTTTCAAAATGGTCATGGAAAAATTGCGAGACTACAACAATCGACTTTTCATGTGCTTCATTGATATACTAAAAGCTTTAAATTCTCTCAATTACGATCTTCCGTGTCAAATTTGCAAACACTATGGTCTTACAAGCAAAATCGCTCTGTACTGGTATGTTACGAGATGACATCCTGTCCTGCATTGTCTTCAATATCTTGTTCGATTTCATAATTCGTTGTGTTATTGATAAGGTGAATGCGACGAGTATAATCTGGCATCAAATTAGTATCAGGGAGTAAAGATTTTTTTTCATACCAATTCGTACAAATACGGCGACTTTCACCTTCTGACTTTAATGGATGCTGACGATCTGGTTACAATATGTGACAAGATCGCTGATCTAGAAATTTTCATCCAAACCTTAGAGTTTGGTCTGACTAAGAGCATCAAGAAAAACTACATCACGTCTCTCAAATAACTTCAAAAAGAAAATGGCAAGACGAGCCATAAAATATTAATAGCCAAATGAGAGAAAAACAAACTAGAGTTTTTTTTTCTCAATTCATTTATTAAATTACTAAATTATAATATTTTGTAAAAAGAACTTAGCAATATTTATGGATTCGCTTTGCTTTCTTGACGAAGTCTAGTAGATCTGTTTTGTTGAAGTCAATAGGTGTTAAAAGTTAATTTCATTCTAATAACTAACTGCAGCTTTTCATCGACAACCTGAAAAATAACATCTGTTTACTTTGAATATTCGTGTTTCTGCTCTCCAACCATCTAGTATATCGCATAATATACCCATCGACAGTCAATTTCAGCCGAATAAGCATATCAAATTAGTGATACTGCAGTTAGCACATGATTCGAGACAAAACGAAATAATGATTCCTACACTGCTAAACGAGAACCAAAAGACTAGTATATTTGTATCTTGCCAAAAGAAAGTCGATGTAAATCTGCAAGAAGCTCCGTGGAACTGTCCTTTCACAAGAGTACAATACAATTTTACAATAAAGATAAAATCCATGTAAATTCGCTAAACTTAGATTTATCGTATCTCAACTAAATTGTGCTTGAAGGAAATTTAAACGCGAGACGTCACTATAGTCAACTTGCTAATGGAAAGAACTTAATTGCATAAATAAAAAAGTTGTACCAGGGATATACTTCAGTTACCCTTAGCATGAGTTGTTCAGAAAGACTTTCATTCTTAGTGCATAAGTGATTTACACTATTTACACTACTGCATTGATGTGAGAGTCATGCACTTGTGATATCGTTATGAATGATCGATATTGGTGACAATGCGAATGAGAACAAATTAATTATAACTGGAAAGAAAGGAAAAAGAATACGTATAAAGGTAAATTTCCATAGTTTTTTCAATTATCATCGATTTCATCATATTCTCATTATTAAATACAATGACATCGAACAAACGCGTCAAACGTATAAAAGCAATTGATAGTTTTGATTTTGAATCATTCGTTCGCGCACATCCACCAACAGATTTAGCTGATACTTTGATGCTAAAACTCGGTATAAGAACGTACAATGGTTTTATTCAATGCGAAGATTTGCAAAAGGAATTGCTTTCTGTACATGATTCAATGAATGAAAAAGACAAACAGAGTTTATTTTTGTATAATACATCATCATCGTTATCAGCTCTTATTCAAGTTAAACCAGGAATATTACGAGAATTTAATCTTTTTCGACAAGAATGTAAAATACATGTTAATAACCGCAAAACAAATTATATTAATTCAGGTAGAAACATAATCTATAAAGGAAATAAATGAATAGTTTTATGCGCATCGTTAAATTTAAATTCATATTTAGATGAAATATTCTTCTAAATATTTTCATATAGTTTTGTTTATTTATTCGAAGGCAACAGCAGCAGTACTCAAGGAGAATTAGATTCATTGGATAGATCAAAACGATTCAAGACAAGTTCAAAAATCTATCGATCTATCATGGGTACTAGTGCATGCAACAATGAAGATGAACAAAAATTTAAATTTCGACAAGTGTATTATTCGGTAACAACGAGATTGATTTGCTCATTTCCATTCTATTTTTCTTTTGTAATATCAGTTGATTAGTCTGAAAATATCTTCTAATCTTTAGTTCAGGTATCCAAATATTCAATTCCTAAAATATCATTCCACTAAAAGTTTTGCAGTTAAAACCTTTGTTGAAATATGGCTCTCGTGTTTCGATGTTTACTGGTAAACAGTCCATCTAGTTAATAATTGAGGATCTGCAAATCTCGTAGTCATCAGACTGATTATCAGATCACAGACTCCTCAAATTCTAATATGCCATTTATGTTGACTCGCCGTGTTTCCAAATATTTACATTTTTTCAATCTGTCTGAAAAAAGAAAAAAAAATCATGAAATAACTGTCTCTTTCTTTCAATACAGTTGTAGAGTTTTCAAAATATGTCTAGATCTAGAAACAAAATCTCCACAAGTATTTGAATAATGTAGTATAACATAAGCTGCTCCAACTATGAGACTAGGAAATGATTTCAAAGAAAATATAGCGATTTGTAGGCAGAAAACAGGTTTTTCCGAGAAAATAGTTGACTTCTTTTATGTGTTTTGACAACTGCTGATGATAATTCCTTCTGTAACCCTCAGGTAGGAATGGTTCTCTCGTTAGGTAAGATCCATCCCTTTAAAATGTGACCTCATCTCAAGTATGGAAAATTCGCATGAAGTTTTCACATTATGGTGGTCGTAAGATGCAAATACGATGATAAAAATGATCAGCTTGGTTTCATTATCTTCTAACGAGATATTCAAACCAGAACGAAAAATAGATTACTTATCTATCCGTAACTCTTGATGAGACTTAATCAGAAATAACTATATTTTTGTTTGACACGGGACACTCACATGCAAGATCTACATATGACTAGGGGTGTTACTTTATATTTACTTTATGGAACAAAGACACAGAGAATCTTTATATTTATAAAATAAATAATGATGAAACTTTTTTTCTATGAAAACTTAATATATTATCGTCTCTAGATAGCTCACAAAAAATAATAGCATCATAGATGGAAAAAAAAGATATAGACAAGATGTTTTACATAAATATTTTCTTATATCATCGTCATTTTTTAACAATATTTCATATAGAAGTGCTGTTGATGATAAGAAATAAGGCCGATCAATATATTTCTGTTGTTATATTAGGTATTCATTTATTTACCTACCACAGAAAAAAATCTTTCTTTATTCTTTATTATGAAGAAAAACAAAAATAAAGTAACACCCCTACATGTGACTCTTTCCTTAATATCATAATTTCCAACGTGGAATAGAGAATTATCAGATTTACTATCAAAAAAAGACTAAAAAAATGATGGTGAATTTATAGAAACGCTTTCTTTCATAAAAGAAAGTAAGCCGGATTAAAAATTATTTTCTGTTAGTCACTGAAGCGAAACATGATCTTTAAAAAAATTGACTGCAATGAAGTGTCATCAACAATTCAGGTTGAAGAAGTTAGTTTCTTGTTAGCGATGAGGAATTCCTTTTTCAGTGTTTTTCTTTTAAATTCTTGAAAGCTTTAAAAATTCGTTGAAATTCCTATGAATCATACAGACTTTTAAATATGACCACCATTACATTTTTTTTTTGTGTAAGTATTAATATCGAATTTTATTGCAAAAATCAACTTTTTCGATAAGGGATGGAAGTTAGAAAAAAGTTATCACCTAATATCAAGATAACTTCTAGTATGATATTTATTTTATACTTCAATTGCTAATGTTATTCTTAATTGCAGAAACCAACAATCAAGGATGATAATAATCTTACAGACTGGTCGTTTAATCAAGATGATGTATTAGATTACAACACAATATGCGATGAAAATAAAATCTTCAATCGCTTTATGATCCAAGAAGCAACTCATGTATACGTTACTCAACAACGCATACATCATTTTTTTAAAAAGAGAATGGCAATTAAATCACAAGGTAATCTACTATTTCGCTGTTTTTTAGTAAATCTCTTTTCTGAATCTCATTTTATTGTTAAACTATAGATTTCAAGGTTTTTTGAACAATGATATTTACTTCCTAAAGATAGTCGAATATCAAAGAAATACTTTATCTTTTTTTATTATTGTATTTTGGATAGAGATTTTTCTTACTGGCATCCTATACTATATCGTTTTTTTGCTATTTACCCGCTAATCATGTCCTGTTTTTGTTTCGTTTTGTTGAATTAATTATTGATTGTATTTTTCTTATTATTGGTTTACTTCCGGGCTTCGCTTCGTATATACATGTATTTATAACAAATTCCCAACAGATCTCAACACTCCATCCTGTATCGGGATAAACACAAAGACTCCTATATTGATTATTGGCGAAAATTTTAGAATGTTCTAGAACCCTCTAGAAGGATTGAAGGATAATTTTTACTGTCGTTCAGCGTCTTTTTGTTGCCAAGGAACTACAGAAAAGGGATTTTACACTGTTCTTAGTTGCTAGGCAAACGTGTCCATTGACTTTTGAATCCCCATTGCTATCGTAAATGTATTCATTTACCTTGGAAAATTCTCATCCTCAGTGGCTATGGATAGAGAGGATGAAAAAAGCTGTAAAACCTTAAATTAAAACTTATACCACTATTTTTCTGCAACAAATATATATAAGTTCCACAAAAGACACCATTTCTGAAGAGTTTTTCTGAAATACAATGTGTTTTTTTAAATTAAGCTTCTCTTGAATGAAATATTTTCTGTCATTCAGCATGTTTTGAATAATATTCTAACGATTATATTAAATTAAGTTACAAGCAATATTGAAGACGAACTTCATTTATCCAATTGTGAAGAACAATACTACTTTCTATTAAATGAAAAAATCTAATAAAAGTATCATACCTTGAGAATGTGCATTTGAAACAAGGGCAGCATCAGGCTTCAAGACCCGTTAGGTCTTATAAAGCCTTAAAATTCATTGCTTCGTCTTCGACTTGAAGTAGAAATTTCTTCACATTTTGTCCTCTTAATTGGTTTAATGATCTGCAAGAAATTTATTAGTTAAAGACTGTTAAGGAATCAGATAGAAATAGAAGACAAATCGGTGAATCTAGAAAGTAATTCCGAATATTGGTGTGGCATAAACATTAAACTACTAAAAGATTTTGATTATCACTCTCGAATCAAGATTTTTCTCATCTTTTTCTTATGATTATTATAAAGATTTCGAAGGGAACGTATTTTAATTTCTCAAAAAACTATAATCATTCGTCATCTTTAAAACAGTGCCTGTGTCTTTCAAACTATGCTTCATCCATTATTCACTTGATGAGAGACAATCAGTAGTATGTATATAAAACGTCACAGGTTAATATTTTTCATAACAACATTTCAGAACAGAAATACTTATGAATCGTACCCCATAGTTCATCTTGTCTTGAAAGATATTTGATTTTTCAATCCGTTATATGATCAATGTTTCTCTACCTTTTTCCCAAAGAAATGTTACTGTATCTTTAGAATATGAAACTATATCATGGTTGATAGGAAAAAGATATAGAATATATTATTGATTTCCGATGAGTAAAACTTTCTTGTTTTCATCATTCACTACAAAAAGATCACTGTCTTTATTCGTCTGAAAAACTTATAGTATATCTGGGTTATTCTTATAATAGATATTCACAAGTTCATATTTCAACTTCAAGCAATACTTGAATGGCATTTGGAGCAATTGTACGAATACACGATGGAAACTCGAACAACAGAATTATCATTTGATTACTTCGTTAATAGCTTCAAAAGTTCGAATTTAGAAAACGATGATGACTTAATGAACTAGATGGTATTGGAGAGAATCTCGAATACGAAATGCGGTGCGAAGCACGAATTCTGAATTATCGAAAACTTTAACAATCAGAAAAGACGAATAATCGTTTGGACGATGTATTATTGAACATATAGTCAAAGGAAACACTTCACATCAGTTGGGTCAATGTTTTAAATCAGCTGATGGAATTAAAAAAAACTCGCGACGGACTACATAAATGCTGTGCTTCGCACCGCATTAAAAAGGTACACTGGATTGTCAACCTTTTAAAACAATCAAATTGCGTAAGTTTTCTTATTCTCTCTAGTATTATATCCGTATCTAATATAGTCTTTTCTTTTATTGCAGAAACCAAGTGGTTATAGTCATCAATAAGTTTAAATGGATTTATATATTTTTGCTGGCTTTTGTTTCTTGTTCTTTTTCTTTTTCTTTTTCTTGTATGCAACTTGCAGTTCTAATAAATGTCACTCATTTACTAAATTAGATGAAGCTTTGAAAAATCATCTCAATTCCAAGAAATCTTTCGGTTTCAAAAACAATATTCATTTTAATTCCAATTTCACACTTTTTATTTTCTCATCTTAACTAGCGGCATCATTGATTGCGTAGAAAGCTCAGAATGTGAATGTTTCTTGCAGTAAATTCAAATGAAAACAATAGGTTATCAGGGAGAAAAATAGCGTTTCATATGCTATATGACACATAGCAGTGTCTTTCAACTGTTGGTAACAAAGAAAAGACATGCTTCTCTTGTACAATTAAAGGATAATGTAGTTTGTTTACATTGTAATAGACCATTTGTATGGAATTCAAATGAATTGCTTTTAAATAGTAATGGACTGATGTGTTTAAAAGTTTCATGACTATTCATTGTCTAGTCAAAATATTAGCTTACTAAGACAATATGAATACATTTCATCGAGGCTATTTGAATATGATTGATGAGAAAGACAGACAAAAGTATTGATCTCTTTTTTATTAGTTAAAAAAAGTCAATATTCAGAGAAAAAATGAAAGCACTTGTAATAATATTCCTCTTCATCCATTTATTTGATCTATTGACAAGCATACGAGCTATTTCAATTGGTTTAACCCTTTCAATCCCGACATTTTCTCTCATTTTATATAAACCTGAAGAAAATCTAGATTTCTCTCTCTCTTGCGTTTTGATCTATATAATCAGCTGTACACGAATTACTAACTACACTAGTTCAGTGCGAAAAAAAATATTTTCACATCGAAGAATACATGTGTTTCTTTGAACACACATATGATATGTATCATGTAGAAAGACGACAGAACNTACGACTTAGTGTAAGAAATCAGAGACTACGATTTTTTGTCAGATTCTTGTAAGATTTTGTTCAGACTACAAGATCTTATAAGATCCTGTACGATCTGATGTCAGATTTTTCAACCTGGGTGTATTATTGGTAAGGCAGTTTTACCGGTACAGACTGGCTTCAACAGACAGACCGGTTTTACCGGTAGACTGGTTTTGCCGGTCTAGAGCAGTTTTGACGGTCTGGACCGGTTTTACCGGGCTACCGGCCAGTCCGGCCCGGTCTGATACGGTTAGATCGGTACCGGTACCGATCTGAAAAAAACTACATCGGTTCCATCTCTGACACCCATATCCATACTCATTTCTACAGCACACAGTCAGATCCGCATCCATGCTCAGCCTACATCCGCATGCACACCTGAACGCTCACCTTCCATCATTCTCTACACCAACACCAAACACATTCAAACCAACAGGCAACTCACACCAATCCACAGTATCCCGTCTATACTCTACAGCGAAGCTCAACACACAGCTGACTAAATTCATAGCCACAAACTAAAACTCGCTTCTCAAGCATATCTTCAATTCACAACCACTCCCACCCTATAATAATTCACTTGCCACCCATGCACACGGATCACACTCACATCCAATCAATTAGTAGTGTGACTTTTGCGTTCCGTTCCTACTAACGAGAACGCGACACAAAATTTCGATTTCTAGCATTATTTCAACATATTGATGTTTGTATACTTCTGTGGATAGCTATTGATGCGAGTGTTATACTTTCTCCGTTCCTGGAAATGGGAACGTGACGGGCGTTTCCTATCCTAAGAACGCAATGGGAAAGTAGCATTTCTAGTTGGGTGTGTGTGTAGAATATTGGTATAGCTGTGACGGTGCGTCACTCTGGGTGTGGTTGCCGGTGTGAATGTGTGCATGAAAGTGAATGGATGCAGAGAAGATGGATACCTGTACCTACACTCTGATCCGTAGATACACCTAGACATGAAAAGTTTCTTCCATTCTGACACTTTGACTCAAGCCCATACCCACAGATACACCGCACCATCCACACCCACACCTATACGACAACCTTCGTTTACGAGTGATAATGTTACAAGTAGCATTGATATAACATCACTCAGTGAATATGAAGCTAAGGACGGTTGAAGTTGCAATCCATTGTACTGCAGCGAACAGACTGTTCACGAATGACAGCATTTAAGAGGATCCTGCTTTCTTGCCGAGTTCTAAAAACGATTACTTTCCATTTTTGGTTTCTTCATCACTAATATAACTTCGACTTATTTTCTGTCAAATACCATATGAATGAGAATTCTTCGCTGTTTGTTACTATTTTTATTAAGACCAACCCTCGAAATCGCTAGCAAAAGGATTAACGTTGAGATTAGTTTTTGTATGTGAAATTCTCCTAATGGAAATAATTATTTCCCATTTCAAAAGTGCTTAGAGCATGGGTCATTGATCTCCAACACTGCTGGACATAGTCAATTTTCTATCATTTTAGTTGGACAGACAAATCTCGACACTTACAGAAAACTTTTTTTCGTTTTTCTCGAAATCAATGTTTACATTAAAAAATGTAGAAGCGACTCGTTTCTCCAACATAATAAGTATGATCGAGCTAAAACTTTCTTAGCAGGTGTACTGATAGGTTTGTCTTTGAACACATAAACACTCAACACTCCACTTTCACACATCCGCCCACATTAGAAATGCCGGATACCGGTTCCAAGTACTTGGTGAAAATCCAGTAAGGAATCGAGTAATTACTCGAAATCAGAACATGTACTAGAAGTTTATTCAAATAGAAAGTACTATTTGTTTTTACTAGAGCGTATTTTGTTCGGCTCTTTCTATGCGACTTGCACTTTTTACTAAAGGAAAAACACTGATTGAGAAATTCTAATTTTTCTTCACAACGTTGGTTCTTCTATAGATTTCTCTTTACTTTTATTCTCGTGGCCTATCAATTTTCGTATGAGTGTCGATTTTTGTGAGCAGAAATATATGCAACTAGTCTTCAGAAGATCTAGCAGAGCTGTATCGTCGAGATCTTGAATTTTAACAGTATGACGAAGAGAGAAAAAGCGGTATGTAGACACCTACTAGGAAACTTGTCGGATGCTGAAGAAATTATCATTGGATACCATTAAAAACAATAAAAATCCCAACTTTTGAAGTTGTGGGAGACCATGGAGTTCAATAGCACAAAATCCTATGGAAACTAAGACAAACCATTCCTATAGAGCTTGATGTGGGTTTTACTGGAATTTCTGAACAATTCATGTTTTTATCGTATTGTTTGTTCATTCTATGAAATTCTTTAGAACTCATCTGTAGAATTATTTTGCTTGCATATTTGCGGGCTCAAAATATTGTTCTAATCTGTCACTTTTAGACTTATTGTCAAAGAGGAAAATGGATTCTCGGCATCCCGGCTACGGTACAGACACAGATGATAGGATAGAGATACCTATAATGCATTTTGAATACAGAGAATGCAATTTAATGCCATGCAGAAAATACAAAATGCATACGATAGATACAACAATACTACTGACGAGTCAAGTTCTAAGGAAGAACTCCTACTGATCACAGAGAGTTTGAAATGTATTTTATCACATATTTTTCGAACGAGAACATCGTTTTATGCGGTATAATGGATTTGAATTCACAATAACAACAATATAAATTGCTTTGTGTCTAATAGTTTAGTTTATCTCAAGTTCATCCAATGTGTGTGCGAGACAGGTAGTCGAATGAAATGATACAGAAAAAAAGCAAAACTCTAATGACCACAAGTATTCATCTGATCTCACGAGAGAAACCCCCTACATGTCTAATCGATTTTTCACCAAATCTAGCGGATTTTAGGCAATCCATCAGCTGATTCCGAATATAAATACGAGACTGACAGCTCAAACTCGAAAGACCCATAAAAAATGTTTTCCGTAAAAGAATTGATTCATCCAGATTGTAGAGCCAGTCAAGTTGGAAGTTAATGCCTTGTTCGGGATGTGATATAAGTAAAAAATTTCGAAAAACTTTTCCATGTACAGATACAAAAAGTAGGAAAATATTAAATTTAGATGAATTATAAATTTATAAATTCTCTACGACACCCTTGTTGAAAAAGGAACAAACAGCAAAAGTGTCTGTGACGCTCTTCTGATCACCAGCATGACAGATATTTTTCTACTAGCGTCCCTCACATCTGTGATCATTCGAGTATTATAGGCATGAGAGGCACTAGTAGAAAAAAGCTTGTTAGTACAGCCCCTGTGGAGTTGAAATGTGGAACTCACATATCTTCTTTAGTTTCATTGTACGAATGACAAAATACACAATGCTTAAGTTCTCTAGAAGATGATAGATCTTTTCTAATGATGATCGATTGTTAGCAAGTGCTATCTTTTCTATTTGTGTATTACGAACAGAAATTTTTCCTTTTTTTGTTTAGTTGCTAAGGGTTTTAATGGGGACCTGCGTCGCTAAGTTTTTGTAATGGGAAGAAAAGAGAATGGGGAAGCCAACAACTTCGACTTAAAACTTACACTCACTATTTTCTCCGAAAATATATATGAGTTTCACAAAATAGCTGTCACATCTCTAGTACTCCACTGATCTTATTACACATGTAGAAAACATGCCAGACAGATATTTCAGTTTATAGATAATAGCAAGCATTTCGATAAGTTGGCCTAACCTGCCACTGTAGATAACGATCGTATAGTTAGGGCTTTTGCTCGCTAGTAAAATCACTCCATAGATAGTTAAATTTTAGTTCCACATGGACTGTACTAAAAGCTTGTTTGGCCATAGAATAAGTCTTTCTCGTCTGTTAGATGTCTCTTGGTCAAGATATTCAGATCTTTCGAACGAATGCTAACTAAAAGAAGAGCTAAGAAATATTGTAAGGTGATAACAGAAAATTTATCGTTCAGAGAGACTTTCTTCTGCACCACTTATGGTACTTTTCTTAATTAGTTTTCCCAACACAATACAGTTAGCGCTACTGGAGGACGTGCATAAAAGTTTGGTATCTTGTATCGCGAAAGATCGGTTGCAGCTCCAACTCAACAACTCTTGTGTGACGGTATAAGTACTGTATTAGCTAGCAAAAAAGTGCCACCATTGCCATTACTGTGCATAAACTTAACACAAATATACTTTGGGACTCGACGTGAGAAGACTGTAATAATTACGTAGCGGTATTATAGCAAAACGAAGTGTCAATGAGTAAACGGTATGTACTTCGTAAATAACCAATAATCCGAAAGTGTGAAACATGGGTTGTTACGTAACGATAAGAAAATGTGTTCATTCAAAGCGAAATCTCACTCTCATGTTATTTTTTATGCTCTCTGCCCTAATTAACTACGTTGTTCTTTGCAAGACATGGAATTATGACTCAATATACAATGATATTCTCTTTTGGAGAAAGACACTATTCAATGACACATTGCATATGAGAAAGCCAACTCTGATTTTCACGTGTCTTGGTAAACAAGCCTTTACAAAACACCAGCCATATATATGGCATGCATTGAAACAAGTAAGATTGACAAATCCAAATATCTTCCTGGTTGTTATTTTGAACCGAGACGCTTACGTCAATATGACTGCTTCTAAACTTCATCTTTTGGGAACTGAAGTTGTGTTTGTGGAAGAACTTTTAAGGTCCAACTCTTTACTTCAAGAATTTCGACGAGTATATTTTGAGAGTGGTGCCATGAAACCAGGTGGAAATCAGAACTTCGTTCAGTATACAGTTGAGCGACTGATAGCCGTATATGCCTACATGAACCTGACAGGACTTTCCAACGTTTTCCATATGGAAAATGATAATCTGCTGTACGGCGATCTCTATCACCTTGCTACACGTATGCATGCGTGTAATGTTTCGATAGCCATCGCACGAGCTAGTGTTAATCAAGCCGTGACATCTTTTGTATTTATACGAAATAGCAAAGCGATTGAGCATTTTGCAAAATGGATTGTGAATGTCTTTGCAATGGGACGCGAAAAAGCTATTCAATATCTAAATACACGAATGATTAATGATATGACACTTGGAGCACGCTATTTACGTTTATTTGCTGCATTTCCTGAGCAGTCCATCAGAACTGGAGTGTTTGAGCTGCCTACGTGGTTCTATTCTGATAATGAAAGCTGCTGTCTTTGCCATGGGCCTAGTCGAACACCGATAATTTTTGATGCCTGTGTTTTGGGACAATACTTTGGAGGAACCTATGCAGCACCGAATACACCACATTGGGAGAAAAATCGTTTAATAGATCCAAGAGGTCTTGCCCTGGAATGGCGATCCAGCCCATTGAAAAACCTTAAACTTCCTTACATCAAAGGAATACAAATTATCAATCTCCATATTCATTCAAAGAGACTACAGAAATTTTCGTCTGCAGGAAATAATCAGAGTAAAGGTTTCTAAAAGTCAATGTTATTAAATGATGAAACAGCAAATATGATTGAGACCAGTTGGAAACCGAAATTCTCTCACCACTGGTATTAAAATTTGAGATTGCAATTGTTGTGGCTCCAAATAGCCGAAAGATTTTTGTAAATACACGAGCACCGACCAGTATTACTGGTCCACAACCTAATACAACAGCTATACAGAGGTCCTGGGATTGAGCCCACAAACATCCACAAGCATCAACTTTTTTTGGAAAGGAGTGATGTAAAAGATTCATAAATCTCTCTTAGCTAGGTTGCGAACATACCAGAACACCTAGTCATTTGCGCAGAGCAACAGTTCTGTTCAAGTAGACCTACGTTCAAACTACTAGAACCCAACATGGTCACTGTTGAAAAATAGGAACTTTTTTGGGCTGAACCTGTACAGTTCCGTTAGAGATCAGTGGAACGAGATTGCCTGAATCTTGGTTGCGCAAAATCGTGAGCTTAGCTTTGAGTTGTACTGACGGTTACGAAAAGCTTTTAGATGATCATGACTGTAGCCAAAACCGATTACGATAATGTATGTGAGTGTAGAATATAACTTAGCATTCGGAGGCCTGTAATAACGATAGAAGCTAAAAAATAAACAAAGTCGATCATTTTCAGTGGAGTGGCGAGTTACAGTGCAAAACAGAATGCATACATATCGAGATCGTTCCATCTCGATGATCACATGAAAGACGAATTTTAGTGTAGTGGAAGGTTAATCAGCATTGCTAGCTTCTCAGTAACAATTGTTGCCGAAAAAAGTCGGTGAATTGTGAAGAAGATTTGCAATAAAGCCAAGTAATCTGTAGGAACATCGGAAAATAGAATAGAAAATTATGACCATTTAGAACAAGTTTGAGATAGTGAAAAATGAAAACTGAAGGTTTACTTCTGTAACACATTGGTATATGCCATTCAAATCTGACACTTTTGTTAGGTAATTATATAGGGCGTTCAGAAATTCACTGAACAAAGAAAATTGTAAATATCTCTGCCATCTTTTGGCCAACTGAGTTAAATTTTCTCCATCGATAAAGAAGCGTTCACGGCTGGTATTTATAAGAGAAATGGGATTAAAAATCTGTTTAAGTATCTATAATTCACTTCAACAAAGAACTGTCACTCACTACGAATTGCGAAAACCAATATTCTAGTTTTGTCATCGAGTTTATGCTGTTAATGGTTGAAATTTTCAGAATACACTAAGCAACAAGACATCTATCTGTAATCTAGTTGGATGTAAGACCAAAATATATAAGTGCGGATGATCAACCGAAAAAATTAAAAGCGGTTGCTATTCAGTACGCGAGTAGATATATTCTTTTTTCTTCACTCGTGAAAGGCCAAAGTGTCGTTTTTGAAGTTAGTTGTAAAGATTTCAAAGAAATGTTAACGGTATTTCTCTAATGCATATAAGCTATGAACATGCCTTTATCAGCCATAAAAAATCAGACCTTTTAATCAAAATATTGCAAAGATATCCAATTTTTTCTTTGTTTGGTGATTTTTAAGACACCCTATAGTCCCATTATTGAAGAAAACCCGCAAATTTTTCATGAAAAAAAAATAGTTCGTGGCCGCCCGGGACTGAACTTTTAGTCATAGTCACGAGTCGAGTTTTGATGTTTGTCAATCTTACTGCTCCGAGCGTCACTGTAATCATTATCAGTCATGCTGATCCCAAATTTTAACTGAATCTCTGCTAAGTACGAAAATTATCTTCGATTTCAACGAAACTTCATGCGTTTGTAGAGGTTTTAAATTCAGAAGGTTTGATAAAAACACTTTTGAAATAGTTTTTATGACGTGAGACCTAGACCGTTAACACTGGTAAAAATAAGAAAAGGAAATTCTGAAAAATTGAGTTCTCCAAAACCGCTATCGTGCTCGTTTCGCTAAGACAAGATCCTACTTCGATGTTAATAACACTCAGATTCCTCATGATGACTCTTCGTGATGAGCTGTATCTCGCTACTGAAAATACGGTGATATGTTGCCGTCAAAATCTAGTCTCGTTCAAGTGTTCATTGTTCAATAATAGTCGTATGTTATGTCCTTGACCATTCGAAAAGGCTCATTTACCAGAATAGAAACGCCCTTCTCAAATAATCAAAGATACATGATGTTTGTAGGAGTAGAATATTAGTCATAACTTATCACTAACAGTTAAGTGAAGACTTACTGCAGCAATTAGCTATTAAGCGCTAAGTTTTCACTTAATACTTGGTACCAATGAAAAACTAAGCGTCAAATTTTACCTCATTGATCATTTGCCGGATTCTGAAATTTATATCTTTACTAATTTCACTTTGCACAACATTATTACTGTTTGCTCGACGAATATATCGACCATGCCTTGACAGAATTTAGTCTACTATGACAGTTACTTGTACTAATTTATTCTAATACTTCATGCATATAGGTTGATTATTAACCTATGGCGAACCTAGCGAGCGACTTCGCAAAATTTACTGGTAAAAGTTGATGGATTGACAAGATCTCTAGCTTGGATAGTTCTCGAGTCATTTGAAACTTCTGTTGTTCATCTATTTCGAAGAGAAGCACAAGTGCCATTCAAGCGGTTGTCTGTTTTGTCTCTACGACATCTAATTAACGTTCATGATCAGTTTAGAACCCAAAAATGCCGGCCGCAGAATTAAAAAGGATGCTTTTTGTATGAGCGAAAACTGATGCAATTGAACTGAAAGAAGCAATAAACTATCTGTATAAAAGCATTCCTGTCTCCGAATCAGTTCTGTTGCGATAGTGTCAATGTGTGGGTGTACGTGAAGTTAAGACACGTATTCACATCTCAAACTGTACTGTCAAACGAATCTAAAACTTATTGTGCTTGGAAATATTGATTTTTATCAAAAAACGGGAGTTGAGTGAACACATGGTTGTATCGCATATCTTATGTTAGATTGATAATTGTATGTAGTTTTAGTTCTACTAGTTGAACCCTTTTGAGGAGAATATTCATCGGAAATTTCTTTTCAGAAAAAATGCAAGCAGAGCTCGTATAAAAACATGCCTAAGTTTTTCTGTTTTTGTTAGCTCATGAAGGATTGTTGACCCATTGCGCATCGTGAGCGGATGCCAACTCGTATCGTTTTTTCTCGAATATCGTTGGGGAATCGCTTTGGTCTGCTGTGGTTAGTATTTTGCGGGATTCTTGTTCTTTTGGTGGTATGCGTACGCATCGCTCCCTTGCACGAGTCCAAGTTCAAAATATTTGATGGTCAATCGGCTACAATACGTTCATCCGAAACTGCTAAACATTGGCATACTTTTATGTATGACAATAGATTTTCTGCTATGGAGCCTTTTTTTCGACACGCTACACTGAATAGAAACTCATCCTATCCTTTCATTAGTGGTGACACATTTCGTGCAATGGCGGATCATGTGTTTGATGAAACAACAGATATAAATCAATGGGCACAGCGAATGCCGCATATTGGTTTAGGAGATACAGTATTCCTGGGAACTGAAGTTCCATTGATAAAGTTTTTCGCCAATGCTACCTTCAACAAGATTCGTCGCCCATTCGTTCTTATTACTCACAATTCTGATGCATCGGTACCTACTCACCACTTTAAATGGGTCTTAGATAGTGAGAAAATCTTGGCTTGGTTTGCGTCAAATCCTGATCACACACATAAAAAGCTACTGCCCATTCCTATTGGACTGGCAAACGCTCGATGGCCACATGGAAATGTTAGCGTATTCAAACAAGCGTTTGATTTTGATCGAAAGCCATTCGCCCAACGAACAACGCTTTTATATGTTAATTTTCAAGTAAAAAACAGCCGAGTAGCAAGATCGAAAGCACTGAAATGGGCACTTGGACTTCCTAATGTAACACATTCCCAGGTCACATCCCATGAACTGTACTTAAGAGAACTTGGTAATGCCAAATTTGTACTTTCGCCACCTGGTCACGGTTTAGATTGCCACCGCACATGGGAGGCCATTCTGATGGGTTCAGTACCTATTGTACTCCGATCACGATTAGATCCCCTTTTTACCGATGCAGCCGTTCTTATTGTTGACGACTGGAATGCTCTCAGTATTGAATATTTGCAGTCACTTGATTATAATCGTGCACCAAATGAGATATTGTTCGCGAAATATTGGAGAAAACGTTTAATGGATGCAGCAAGGCGTCAATAAATATACATGAGCGATGCTTATATCTGCTGTTTTGTATTTCTCATATTGGTTACCAGAAAGAATACAGAATGTAAAAGTCCTCGATGAGAAGTTTGTCGTTGCAATAAAAAAATCCACATTGCTGAGTCCTGTCTAACAGAGAGCGCTACTAGATGCCTCTATGAAAAGCACATTGTAGAAATAAAATCAATTAATCAATCGCAGAATATTTTACTTTGTTGTATCTTTCTTTGAACCTAGGACGGTTCAATGTGACAAATCATCAATAAAGGTAGTGCTCTTTCATTCTTTTTGCTTGCGCATTGATTTCATTCTCGGTAACTTCAGATATAGATGATGTTTGCGAATTATCATTGTAATAATGCTTCCCCCCTTCCCGCGTGTGCAGTAGTCTTCGTTTTAAGCTCTTCTAAAAAAAACGACCTTGATCTAGAAACATCCGACTCACTTGAAACTTTCAGAATATGTTGAAGCTATAGTGAAAAGGTTAAGATAAAATTTTCAGCCATATATTATATTTTCCAGAGACATTCAACAAACAATGTTCAAAAATAGCCCGTTAGGCAACCAAAAATTCCTTTCGGCGTTCGTTGCATATACTTATTATTTTTGTTTGCGACAACATTTGAAGATGCAAAGCATGACAAAGTCCTTTTTTGCAATTCTTGTTTTTTAAGGGGAACATAGGAATGAAAATTTCAATGTCTCGAAAAACTCTTGAACGATGGCGCTCTGATTATAGAAGTACTCTTTTATATATAATAGTAACAAAGCTTATTTTAAAAAAATGGACTCTGCCATGCCCTGCACCCTCACATGGTCTATCAGACAAGACAAAGATAGTTATATAGAATGAAAACCCAGAGAGAATTCTGATTTGCAGGATCCAAAAAGCATAAAGCAAGAAAAATCGAAAACGCTTTTCCAATCTTTCTAAAAACCGCATACTTTTCAAGAGATAACGAAACCTACCAAGAACTCTTGGAACAAAGGATATACCAAACAAAATGTTATATCATTTTTGGAAGAGCAGACTTCAGACTATCTTTCCATACACTAATCTTAATGTCCATGTTTTTGGCGAAAACTGACTCTCTTTCAGAGGACCTTAACCGAGAGCTGCGCAAGTACGAGTACAACTTGTACCACTCGGTTCACAATTAACAATGCACCACCCTGTACCACCTTGTACTACCTTGTACCACCTTGCATCGGATTCATGTATCGATAAAATATCATATATACGCGGAAAAAATCTAGAATTCTAGAATTCATGTACCACCTTGCATCGGGCCCATGTATCCCTATGACACAAAGTGGTACATGACGGTAAATAGTTAGCTGTGAACTGAGTGGTATAAGTTGTATCCATACTTGCGCATTTCTGCCTTGACCGGATATTATCATTCAACTGAAAAATGCTTGAGTGTTGCCATGGGCATGTGTGGGTGTGGTGTATATTGTCTTAACTTTACTCCTCACAGATCATATTTTTCACTAAACTCGCGACTGATCATGGCTTGAAAAGTCGGAGTTTCTGCTGGTAAATATAAACCGCGGGAGTCAGATCGTTTACTAGGTTTATATACATCGCCTAAAATTGCAGCATAGATGACCGCGGTTTCAGGCGGTTCCCGAAAACCTAACAAATGGCCTCATCCTCGCGGTTTCCGAGAGTGGCGATTACAAGGGGGAAAAAGCGTATTTCTAAGTATTTCTCTATTTCAGAAATACTTAGAAATACTTAGAAATACCTGGAAATACCTGGAAATACTTAGAAATACCTGAAAAGTTACAGGTATTTCTAGGTATTTCCAGGTATTTCCAGGTATTTCTAAGTATTTCTAGGTATTTCTAGGTATTTCTAACTATTGCTAGGTACTTCTAGGTACTTCTATGTATTTCTATGTAGTATGGGTAGAAATACCTGGAAATACCTAGAAATACTTAGAAATACCTGGAAATACATAGAAATACGTAGAAATACATAGAAATACAGAAATACGCTTTTCGCCCCTAGGGCGATTATCAACGGTTTCAAGAAAAATTTACTTGTGGTTCCAGAGGCAATGATTTTGTCTAAAGGCCTCTGTCACTTATTCTACTTGTTGACTAGCTGAAATCGCGGTTGGAGCTTTATTAGCAGTGCGATGGTGCGATGCGCCGATCAATCTCTATGACACCATCGATCATTGATATTCCTTTTGCTTCTCGTGAGATTGGAACTTCTTTTCTTATGATTGTAGCCGCATCATTTCATTGAACTATATCGTGATATTTATAGAAGAAGCAAACGTGATCTTGTTTCTGATTAGAACCAAGAAGTATCCGAGATTGTAGCGTGTATGCACAGAAAGAGCATTCTTCCTAGAAATCTTTGAATTTTCGTGTGCTACTGCTACGATTCAGAGCTCCTGAGATATTTATATCTGTCATAGACTTGACGTAATACCTTCCAGATAACATGCCTATCTTCCACCGACAGAACTAGAATTTCATCAAGACAATTCCATGGAATAGAGCTGTATTTGAAAGAAATTCCGATTCTCTGAGAGCATGGTGCGATGAAAAACGGAAAAGTTGCAGGTCTAATCACAAGTCTAGAGATGATTTAAAACTACGCTTAGATAAATCTTGATTTCTATTAGTTTTACATATCTCGACTCAACTACTCTAAATAGGAAAGTATTGGAAGCTTTTAAGCAAGTGCTTCTTTACCTTTAAATGATATTTTAGATAGTTATTCATATCAATCTCAACATTACGATTTGACCCTATATGTCATCACATTTTATTTGCATGTCCTAAACATTTTTCTCGTAACAACCGTGATTTTCTTATGAAGAAAGAGAGCCTAGTCATAGTCGTAATTAGAAACTCATGTGCTGAAAGAGTCTTATTTTATCACACCGCGATTCCATGTATGAAAACTGCAGTGTCAGTTAATGGAAATGTGTGGTGTGGAACGAAAAATATTCGAACTGTGATTACCGCGGTTTAACTAATCGTGACGTTGAACTGTATTCAGAGATCGCGGTTTGTGAGAACTATTTCGCTGTATACAAAAAATGTCAACAGCCGCAATTCTAAATCGTTCGACCAGATTCTACTATACCAAACTTTTTTGAGACCGCAGTTTTCGGCAGTGACAACCCCTCGATTTTATTTGAGCGCACCGCAGCGAATCGTATCAGCGGGGTGTCGAAATACAGTTAATGCCGGCCTCTTTTATAATATCGTGGTTTACTACAGTTGTGATTCAAATTATTTGTCGTGGGATACAGTCACACCCTTAATCAGAGTAGCCAACTTGATCATACAAGAAATTGCTGAGAACAGAGTTTTGAAAAACATTTCCTTAGATAGATGGCTCCCAGAGAACAACACAGACCATGTATCACTAGCAATCTCTTTAGAATATATGAACTACTTTCTTATTGCAGTTATAGAGAATCAATTAAACAATAAAGAAGACATTTGTACCAAAACAAATCAAAAAAAAGAATTTTCATGTGATCAGCAACAATAGCTACATCATATAGCACATTGTAGTCCCACAGAGACTGCGCTTACAGCTACTTTTTAAAACCTATTCATTCAATAGATAATAGTTTAATATAAATCATTTTTTATTCTTTTCAAACTCGATTTATAACTAATACTGATAAGAGTCGTCGTTCATTTTTTATTGTCTCTGTGTTTTCTCTCAATACCTCTTACTAAGTTTCGTTCCTTCAGCAATCAAATTGAGGTATTGTAAAATATTCATTTTTGTTTCTTCTTTTTTTCTGTTACCGGTAATTGATGAATTTATAATGCTATTCATGAAATTGAGTCCACAACAACATGGAGTGTTTTCATTGAAGAAATATTTTTACAGAAATCGTTACTTTTTTCTACTTGCAAATTAAGTAGCTTTCTTGAATAAATGTCAGTCGTTCCCTGGCAATCTTCAAAATTTTCCATCTGATAGACTGCGCTCATAGAGACTAATGACCGAGGAGGAAAAGTGAAAATTCCTTGCTTCAATCATATTTCAGTGTAATTTAGCGTACTTTAAGGGTATGTCAAAGCTATTCTCGATAGTTTCTCAGGCAGTCGAAGACTAGTATCAACGTCTGTCACGAGCATTTCGGTTTGAGTTCAGTCTATACAAATCTTTACGCTAATAAAACCCGAATACCTCATCATACTTCAATGATACTCAAATTTTGAAGTGCAATAAAGTATATGAGCTTCATTGCGAAACAGATTAATATAAAATGCACTCAAACTAATATGCTCATGATACATGGTAATTTTCGAGCTGAAATACCTAAGAGGTTCGATGGAATAGCTTGGATATACCTTCAGAGTACGCTGACGTACGATGAAGCAAGATATTTTCAGTTTTTTACTCCTCGCTAACGATACATAAGTATACGTATATATAAGGAATGCTGACTTTTATCCAAGAACTACTCAGACATATGAATACAAAAAAAATAGAATTAAAGGAAAGCTTATTCAGTGCATATACTTTTGATGTCAAACAAGATAACAAGACGCCATAGCCGAGTTTCTATCTCAGAATCATCATGGAATCATCGAGTTCCATTGATACCTATGCTTTTATCGCAATTATGATCATATGGATATAGCCGACTCGTATTTTAAGATGTAAGCGAAATTATATTTTTGTTTCTTTTTCCTTGAGGAGCCATCTTCCTATTTGTTTACCGTATTAATTATTTTATCATAATAATGCCATTATATTGCACATTTCTTAGTAACTTATTTGCTGAAAACTCTAATGGTTTCGGGAAAGATTTATCATAGTCAATAGTACAAAAGACAAAGAGCAGCTAATATACACCACACAGATCCATCACGATCTAACAAAAGCTTAACCAATAGAGGGATCGTTTGCATATCAACTATCTTTCGACGTCTGCAACATTAACTATGATATGTCGTACCCGACATCTTAAGAATTTTCAGCCAGCAAACTACTAAGAAACTTCCATCGAATGGTGTACATATGATAAAATAACTCATGTGGATAAATGAATTGAGAAACACTTTTCCAAAGGAAAACTACTTTTTTTATGCCAATAAAATGTGTCGTATAGAACAGTTTCTTAAAATGATTTGTTTGAGTTTTTAGTAGAAAAAAATCACTTTCTAACGTACTTGAATGAATGCGTTAAGCGTCTAGCGAAAAATGTGTTCAAACACAGATTTTTTCATGTATTTTTGTGAAACACGTTCTAAAAGTAGTGTTGAAACGTTAAAGGATAGCATTTTGCTCCCCGTCCCCTCCCTCACAAACTGTGATAGACGGCTTCCAGAGACAACCACAGACCGTCACAAACGATTTTGATACACTATTAGCGATCATATACCACTAACACCTCATAAGAGAAGAAAAACTGCTTCTGTATTGCACTTCTAGAAGATTAAATAAAAGATGATGGAAAAGTGAGTCCGAAAATAGATCGAATAAAATAATATTCGCGCGATTATTAACAACAGCAACGTCGCGTTTCATATTTTAATCCCGCAGGAAGACTGCGCTAACAGCTTTTTCATGAACTGGCGAAAACACGCTAATTATACCCGCAAAAAGATATCGGTCCACATACTAAAGATTCGAATATAGGACCCAAGAGTGAATGCCAATGCACCAATCATGTGTCACATACCACTTCTCGATGAGCAAGAAACTCAAATGAAAGAAGCGGTGATCGAGCGGATTCAGTATAAAGGCATACTGATGAAAGACAACATTAAACTTGAATGTTGTGCTCATACGCATCAGTTGAGGGTGAGTGTGCAGATGACTGTGGATATAATGGTTATCTCTTCATTCACATCTAATCCTTCACCTGTTCATCCACTCTTACTTCGTAGGAATATTGGATCTAATGGACGGGACGATTAGATTATCCTCACCGGAGCCCATGGAAACGCAAACAGCTCTATGCTGTATTCTTCTTTGAAGGATATCGGTAGCGATAATTCACTGAGGAAAGTTCTGATCCTTCGAATATTGAACGCAAACATCGAAGGGTTGGAAAAGAACAAGTCGTCATTGTTGTTTTTTGAGAAAGAAACAATGTTACAAATTCGAACATTTAAAAATTTCACTGATCAAAACGTATAAAGTCAGTAAATAATTCAAGTGTGCATTTAAACCGGCATATATATTATTTATTAATTGCTCCATGCTCACACTCCATGGCTTATTTACTGTTTTCATAACCAAGATATCTCTGCATAAACAAAACAAATGGTCATAGGTAAAGATCACAGATGGAATAAATACCGGTAACTGACCGATTCGATCCGGTCTGATCTCGTTCTAGGTTTTAGATCGGCCAGCCTATTAGTAATAGATCAATTCTTACAATGCAATTTTGCTTCATGGTGAACTCTCGCAAGTTACCAGCTTAGATCATGAATCTAAAATATTTGAACATCTTTATGATAATATTCAATATGTAGTATCTATTTTCAAAAAAACACAGCAACGGAAACAAAAAAATTATTATTATTATTATTGTGAATAACAAAGTAGCATCCCTTTTTTCGGACTAAAATAGTGAAAACAATCAATGTATTGTGATCGTGTGATGAAATCAAATACAATAGACTGATATTTCGATGGCCTATTTTTAATAGAAAGTCACAAATTGAATATTAGTACACAAATGCTCAGATACTTCAGATTCATAATCAAAGTTGGTTACTTGCCAGAGTGCACTATGACACTAAATTTCATTGTAAGAATCGACTTATTGCTGGTAGATCGGCTGGTCTGGTTCGGTCGGAAATTTTTAAAACGTTGCCGATATTGGTCGTCAAAAACTAGATCGACTCTATCTATAGTACACATATTGGCGTAGACTATTATTCATGTTAGTGTTCAATTGCATTAGTTTGGATCAATCGTGCCATTTATACATTGCTTATCAATATTTGGATGGATACACTACTCATCCCACCCAAACTCACCCTTTCTGCGGAAATATCCGTCAACACATTCTTTGCCAATGTTCAGATTGACACATTGCCCTTCGTAGACAAAATGATCTGTGTTACATAGCAGAGTTGATATCTTGTTGATACATATTTTCCAACGGAAATGAAAATAGAGTAGTAAACATACCGTTTGAATACTTGTGTCGTACTCTTTAATGATATACCCTGAAAGAAACACGTGAATATTGATGTAGATAGAAGTATATAGATGACTATACCACTGGCGTCGTTTCGATAAAAAGAGAAACCAAGCATGATTAGTTTTTTTTACATGGTCCCTCTTTCTGCCCTTCGATGGTACTTTAAATATAGACTGCGACTTGAATGTGCTTCACACATTAAAATATTCTTTACTATTTATAAAAGTTTTCATGTAACTGCATCATTATTTTGTAAATTTTGTCGTTGTTGTACTCTGCTCTCTAGAAGAGATTGATTCCATACAGAACCAAAACATTCTTTACACGAGTATTAAACAGCGTGTAGGTGTGGTGTTTGGTGTTGGTTTCCCATCACCTACATCCACATCCTCATGCGAAAAATTGTTTCGTAGCATCTGTTAATAATCTTATGAAAAAGCGCAGTTGAAAATAGGTTAAATCAATTTTTGTCCATAGTGAGATAATAGATCTTAGTAATCCAATAAAAATCCAGTAGTTTCTTTTTTAATGAAGAAGGTGCGCTTTAACCAAAAAAGTTGTTAGACTATTACGTCCGATAATATATATATGTTGATGTGTATATGGTTACTTATTTAGATGTTACTTAAGTTTGCTTTACCGATTTTACTTTCTCATAAAAAAAACATAATCTCTCTCCTCTCTCTCCCTCCAAGAACATCTCTCTCTCTCTATATATATATAGTCACGCATTACTAACTGCGCAATAACTTTTAGTTCAAGGTCAAGAAAAATGTTTTTCTTGACTTTTACGAGAAAAGAAAAAAGAAATAACAATAGTCATTGACGAAAACGAACGAGAATTGTTAGAACAAAGAAAAGAACGAAAGTAGAGAAAGAAAAGACATATAGCTAACCATAATGTATGAAAAGAAAGAGAACGAACACGCATAGATAACATATACAACGTGTTTCTTACGGCACTTTAACATACGTGCCATAACATAGACAAGCGTATCCCGTATACTGTATTCTCAAGCTCATCGACATACCAATGTTTTACCTTAACTGGAGACTTTTTGTACTCTACCGAACTTTTTTCTTTAATGGTTCATACATCAATGCACGTTTGAATTCTTTGGCACTATCACTCTTCAGTTTTCACATTTTTATCTTGTCTTTAATAAGATCCTTACACTACACTAGTACTGTAACAATATCTTTATAGACGACATCTCCGAACTACAAGTATCTCAGTTACGTGTCCATCATCGTATTTTGACAGCATGTTCTTATAAATAGATCTCGGGTAGCGCGCTTTTATGAACTCTTTGTGAAGCAGGACTATTATTGAATATTGAGATATATAGCGAAAAAGTTAAACTGTTACCGGTCTGCTGCACAATCTGAGACAGATACTTCGATCAGATAATTTTGCTGTAACAAATCGTGCAATACATTTTGATATGTAGCTCTTTCAGCTTCATTACACGTGGTGATATTGTGGCCAGGTGGGAGACTGGGCGGCGTCTCGTTGACGACTAAAGCGGTTTTTTCGTGTTTCTAATTTTTATTGCGTCGAAATTACTCTGAAAACATTTTTTCATCATGTTGCTGTGCTTGAAGAGCTCTAGGTGATTCAAAAAAAGGCTTTCTTTTTAGGAAACAGTGAAGATCATCAGAACGCAAACGCTCTATCCATGCATCAACTATCGAATTTCGACATTGTGATCTTTTGAAGAGATCGTGAGCAACATTTTTTCTACTCATATTATTCACCATTCTGCAGCACTGGACAAACTCCATCTTAATATGTGGAATAAAAGAATTTTCTATTTTTCTTCCATTTTTCTCATCGGATATGTACTATATTGGCTTCATTTATTAAAACTATACCCGATCACTATTCGTGTTTCTGAAAAGCAAATGAACGCCGATTCATCTCTGATTCGAATGTATCCTCATTATCGATTTTCGTTATATCGAAAGAATGCGATCGGTTTTCTTGTCGCTGAAAACTATGCAGCGGTATCATCTCAGTTAGTCCGACTCGATAATGATTTTCAAGATAATAAAACGTCCATTATCATTGTATTCCATACGGGATATCCGTTAAGAAAGGATTTCATACTAATTAATAATTCAACACAGCGCCAAGTATTCTTTCTCAATATTGATCATATCTTTTATTCGTTTTCACGTGGCTTTGATCCTTATCTGGCCGAACCAACCTTTCGGAAACGAGGTAAATGGAATTATCACCATATGATTAGGTTTTGGTTCAAATTAATCTTCGAGTTGTCAGAACTGGAAGGTATTGAATATTTGATGCGTTTAGATGACGACTCAAGAATTCTGGGAACTTGGCCAAATGTATTCGACATAATGAAGTCAAAAAATGCCGTTTATTTTGCAAATGAGCAAAGGTACGAATATGAAGGTGCGCTACCCGGAACCATGAACCTGAAAAATCTAACAATCAACTATCAACGATCTGTCAAAGTAACTGTACAGGATTCAAACAAATTGAAGCATGCACTGAGTAGAAAAAATGCAGTGCCGGCTTACTACAACAATTTTGAAATAATGAAACTTTCTTTTTTCCGCAATAAGAATGTGCGATCCTGGATCGACAATGTCGATTCGAGTAATGGAATATTCAAGTATCGATGGGGTGATGCCGTTCTTCGTTATATCACCTTGGCCCTATTCGCAAAACCAGGTGAAATACTTCACAGATCTCATTACAATTTGTCGTACTGCCATCCCTGTAAACATCTCACGAAGAAAATATAGGAACGAAATCTGGAAATGAAGTACTTGATATGTAGAAGATACGAATGCTACTCAATACTCGAATTTAGCAGGACAAAGCTTTTTTGATCAGCAGTAACTTATTCTGTAAAAAGTTTTCTAGCGGAGTACTGTTGTACCATACTACTTCTGTGATGTAGTTCTATCCATTTTATGACTGTTTTATTTTGATCTACATTGTAGCACGCTTTTATGGCTTGACTTATTTGTTCTCGCTGACAATTCGAGACTCAGGGTTAACCTCTCATTCAAGTAAGAAATTGTCGATGAGTGCGCGAGGATGAGAATCTTATCTTCGTCCATGCCAACGCCCTGAATACATCGTTTTGAGCTATAACTTTTAGACTCCTTGTATATCTCGTACTCCTATATAATATTAAAAATCTTTCAGCGTAATACGTAAGTGGCTCGAGTTATACAACATGATTAATCGAGCTTTCTGGTAAACGACAACCCTTGTCACGTTGGCAATCGTTGGCGAAGACAAGATTGGCATATATTATGAGTTGCCTTTCATTGTGCACGACGTTAGACCATCTATCTGTTAAGGTGTGAATGTGAGTGGCTGTGGGAATGTGTGGATATGAGTGTGGGTGTGGGTGAGTGAAAGTGCGTATGGCTGTGGGTATCTGTGATGTGGGTGCAAGTGCGGGTATGAATTTGGGTCTTGTCGTCACCCAAATTCATACGATATCTTGATGATTTTGCCCTCATGATTTACTCGAGATAACTAAGTGTTGAAATAATCTCCTTACAACTAAACTACCAGCTTTTATAAGCAGTTCTGATAACGAACGTCTTCAATACGACAAGATCGATCCTAAGTGAAATTGCTTATCGTTCTTATGTTAATGAGCCTTATCCCCACTTTGCTTGTTGGCCATAATTACAGTGAAAATTGGCCACAAACATACACACTTGCTGCTAAGAGCGGTTCCCTTTCTTTTATGTTCTTTTCTCTTTCTCTCTCTATCGCCTCACTAGTATATGTTAAGTTTTGTTGTAATGATGATAATAGTGGAACTTGAGTGATGACACGTGCAGGAAGTGATATGTGATCAGCAGTAACTTGTCGGGGTGAAAAAATAGAAGCAGACCCTGTGCTCTGTTGGTTATATTTTACAAGTAGTTGGCGTAAAGTTGTCATTGCTTCAGGTATATGAAAATCGGATTCGACAAATTTTAAATATTTTGGTTTATTTTCTTCTTCTTTATTGTGCCTTTGAGATGTAAAGTTAATATCTAATATATTCATTGGCTTCGATGATTTGCGAGTAGGTTGGTGCCATTGTTGAAGACGCTGCATGCAAGCTTCATATTGTTTATTTTCATCGTAATCTAATAGAGCGAAGCATAACGCGGCCACTTGTTTACATGCCACTCGCTCACCTTTGCCGGCGACGCATTGACATGTTGCTTCTAAAATATCAGCCGGTCGATTGATATTGATTATTATGTGTAACTTGAAAAAATCAGTTTAGATAATACAATCGAATTTGATGTACTAATCTCATATGTGACTGATTTTTTCATTTGAGTTCGACACTTTGCCGATATTTTTCTCTTTATGTAATCTCGAGTAATAGTGATATTATAAACGAAATGATCTTTGAACAAAAGATTTCCATTTTTAATGTTCCTCGATCAAGATTTCCATCAGTAGCTAATACTATTGAAAAGTAATATGTGATTGATCCCAGATCGATATTAAATGGTTTCTTATAATCAACAATGAAAAGGACGTGAGAATATGACATATTCATGTAATCAGAGCAATGTAAAAGTGAAAAAAAAATTACATTCTTCTTTACTATTAAAACTAATTAACTTTTCAGACAATATTAGAACATAAAAGTCGGTGTCAATCGCTTATTAGCTTACGACAATCGGTTTTTACAATTTATTTTAATGAATAGACTGTGCTATTGATTTTCATCCTTGCATTGATAAACGAGATTGTACTATCGTCCCTAAATGTGTATCCTTTCAACTCTAATCGTCATTTTAGTTACAAAATAGTGAAAAGATGTGTTGTTTCCCAGTGAAAAATTTTAGGGATTAAAATTGATTAAAATTAAAAAATCCTATGGGCGTAATCGAAATTGATAATCGGATTTTTCTGCAACAAAATCAAAATTTTAATCGATTGAAATCAATGTTACCAATCCACCTCAATCGATTAAATTATATTTTTAATCGATTGAGGTGGATTGGTAACATTGATTTCAATCGATTAAAATTTTGATTTTGTTGNATGATAATAAACTAATAAATAAATAACCATTGACTACATACTTTACTCTATCTTATTCTACTACATCTTACTTGTTCAATCAAGTTAGAGATATCTTACTTTACTTAGTAAAGTAAAATCAAATGCTTTACTTTACCTAATTTAAATAAAGTAAAGTTAAAGTGCCACTCCAGTATGTAAGATCAGCAACGTTTCTATTCACCTTGTATCAATGTAATACAAAGAGTAACATTTTGTGAATACAGAAATAGTGAATAGTAATTGACAGAGCGAATATTTTACTCTACAGTCAATATTTGCGTGAAAGTATTGATTGAAAGGTTGAATGAGCACAACAACTTTATTCTTCACCAAATGCTTCTACTTTAGATTGAATAGTTCGTTTCAATAGAAATCGTTTATGGTATGTGAATAAAACAATCCCAGAGTGAAAAAGCTGTTAGCGGAATCCCTTGCGGGATTAAAAATGTGAAACACGATGGATCTGTTGTTACTAATTAAATCGAAATCATTTTGTTCCATTTCTTTGCAATACATTTGTAGCTAACCGTTTATCTGATGCTTTAGAACTACAGTTTCTCTGTCACGGTCTGTGATAGTTAATTAGTTAATTAAATACTAATTAATTAATTAATTAAGATGTCTGTCACGGTCTGTGGGGGAGGGGGCAAATTTCTACCTCTAAACTATTCAACACTCCTTTCAGGTCATGTTTCACAAAAGAATTTTAAACAAATAAGAGATTCTGTCAAAGGTAAATAATTTTCCTTTCTGCAGAATACTTCACTCTAAAAAAAATTGGTACTTTACGGAGTCTTCCGAAAATGTTCATGAAGGTGTGTAGAATCAAAAAAATGAGTTTTCAGATTTACGAAATCTTTAATGGTTCTTATTCTCAATACACGGTCTGACCTCTCAATGCCAAACCTTTTTTAGGTTCCGTGATGAAAAAATTGGTTTCGCAACAAAATACCGAACCTTTAGGGATTCTTATTGAACCCTGATGGTTTCGTGTCAAACCCTAATGTTTAGTAGGAAATGATCATGGTTTCATAGGAAACCGTCAGGATTCAATGAGAATCCCTAAAGGTTCGGTATTTTGTTACGAAACCAATTTTTTCATCACGGAACCTAAAAAAGGTTTGGCATTGAGAGGTCAGACCGTGTATTGAGAATAAGAACCATTAAAGGTTTCGTATATCTGAAAACCCATTTTTTTGATTCTACACACCTTCAGGAACATTTTCGAAAGGTTCTGTAAAATACCGATTTTTTTTAGAGTGTTGTGCTTTATATTAGCTCATTTTGGCAAGAATAAATACGTTTACTACTCAAAACAAGTAAGGTTCATCAGCATTGAATGTTGATTCACTAGGTTCCACACTGACGAGATGATGACAAAGATGCTCTTCGATTTTTACATACAAATCAATTCTGTGCAATGATGACTTTAGGGTGAATGATAAATATTTTTAGCATGTTGTATACTACCTGCTGTATACATATTCAAACAGTTGACATGAAATACTGAAAGAGTATATATGTATATAAAATAGTTTATGCTTTTGTTGAATATAACGACTAAAAATGGTGATTTATACTATAAATCCGCTTCCGTAATAGAAACTTCCTCCAGGTGGGAACAACGTGAAAGGTGTATTAGCATCACACTGACTTTAAAAGCTTCTGGAAAATCTTTGTTAATATTTTCATTGAAAAGCTTTCTAAATGCTCAAGCTAAAGATGAAAATATATTAAATTCCTTTACTAATCAGCATAAAAATCTTGAAATCCCCTAGAAATTCGTTTGAACAACTCTTCAAAACCGTAAAAAACTCCTTGAGTCCTTTGAAATCTTTTGCCATCCGAAAATATTGAATACTTTTAGGACTTAATAGAAGTCCCTCTGAAACTTTCAGATGATAGATCAATTAGAAGTCTCCGGGGGGCTTCTACACTATGTGGATGCTCCGTGATAGCCATTTCTAGCATAGATATAACCAATTCTAACACAAACATGATCATCTGTGCCATATGAGTGATCTATTGTGACATAGAAATGGTTCATTGTGCCGCGAAAATGGTCAATTGAGCAACAGAAACGGTCATTTGTGTCAGTAAAATGGGTTATTGTGCCGACTAAATGCTTATTTTTGTTATAAGAACAGTATTTATGCAACAGAAATGGGCAACTGTGCCACCAAAATGGTTATTTATACCATGAAAATGGTCATTTTCACCAAGTGTTGCAAACATCGGACAAGGCGAATTTGTGTTTCTTGACCCTACCATTTCAGTCTAGGAATAATATTTTATTCGAGATGGCTTAGAATTAAGTAGTGGTGAGCATATTTTTGTGAATTTTATGATACAATACTGAGTATTTGAGCGACGGTACAGGTGCGAGTGTGGTTGTAGAGAACATTCAACATTTTCACCTGCACCCTCGTAACCACACGCCGCATCACAGTACATCCAAATTGGCACCCATACCCCACACGCTTACATTGGAAGATTTTTACTATGAGATAGACCTACGATATATACAATGTGTAAAAATTATAGTTCCAATTGACGTTTTGAATGCGGAGATATGGATGTAGGGAATTGATTTATTTAGGAGTATATACATGACTGTAGCACTCGTATTCTTTTTATAAAAAGAGAGATAAAATATGATTAAATGTTTTTAGCACGGCTTCTCTTTACGCAATGCGATGGGGGTGGATAAGGATTGTAACTTGAATGTGTTTCACACATTAAAACAATCTTTATTATGTATAAGATTGCTAATGTAACTGCATCATCATTCTATAAAGTTTCGGTGTTTTGCGCCACTCTCTAGAAGAGATTGATTTCATACAGGACTATAATATTCCTTGCATGAATATTAAGTAGAGTATAGGTTTAGCGTTTTGGTGTTAATCTTTTGATAAGCGACGTCCACATCCTTAGGTGAAGAATCTCCCCATGGTGTCTGTTAGTAATCTTATGAAAAAGCTGTTAGCGTAATGACTTGCGGGATTAAAAATGTGAAACACGATGGATCTATTGTTCAACATTTCAACACTCCATTCAGATTTTGTTTCATAAAAGCACAGTTGGAAACAGGTAAACTCTAGTTTTGTTCATTGTGAGGTTATAGATCTTAATAATCTAAGAAAAATCTAGCAGTTTCTTCAATGAAGAACGTGCGCCTTCACTAAAACCTTGTTGGATAAGTGTACTCATTGCACTGTTTTCTCAAACTCATGAAAAGACAATTTGTGCCGTAACCCGAAACTTATTCTATCGTACTGAACTTTTTAATTTAACGTATCAAACAGCGATGCTTGTTTGAACTCTATGAAACTCTCACCGTTTATTTCCACATTTTCGTATTGTCTTTAATAATATTTCTACTTTACACTAGCATATTCAAAAATATCTTTATAGGCGACATCTCTGAACTGCAAAAATTTCATTTACCTGGTCACCATTCTATTGTGACACTGCTGTTATTAATAGATCTGAGGTAGCATGTTTTTATGAATTCTTTGTGATGCAGAACTGTTATTGAATATTGAAATATATAGTGAGAAAGCTGAGCTATTCTTGATCTAGTGCACAGATTGAGACAGATATTTCAAGAAGTTAATTTCACTATAAAAAATCACACAATGATTTGTAATATATTGCCCTGTCGGCTCCATCACACGTGGGAACATTACGACGAGCTGTGAGATAGAGAGGCATTCTGTCAACGACTCAAGTGCCTTTTCCATGTTTGTAATTTTCATTACGTTGTAATTACCCTGATAACATATTTCACTTTCTTGAGGGTGGGTGTAGAGTTATAGGTAATTCAAAATAAGGCTTTCATTTTAGGAAACAGTGTGAAGGTCATCAGAATGCAAATGCTCTCTCAATACATCTACGACCGAATTTCGAAGTTGTGACCTGCTGAAGAGATCGTAGCAAATATTTTTTGTTACACATGTTTTTCTTCGTTGTGTAGCATTGGACAAAAGACATCATTAATATGTGGAATAAAACAGTTTTCTATTTTTCTTCGCTTGCACTCATCGGATATATACTATATTGGCTTTGTTTGTTAAATTTAAACCCGATCACTATTTGTGTTTCTACAAAGTATATGAATGCAGAGTCATCTCTGATTCGAATGTATCCTCGGTCTCGGTTTCCGTTTTATGGAAAGAATGCAATCGGCTTTCTTGTCGCTGAAAACTATGCAGCAGTATCGTCTCAATTAGTCCAACTGGATAACGTATTTCAAGATAACCAAACTTCCATTATCATTATATTCCACACCGGATATCCGCTAAAAAAGGATTTTCTACTAATTAATAATGCAACACAGCGACAAGTATTCTTTCTCAATATCGATCATATGTTTTATTCATTGTCACGTGGCTTTGATCCTTATCTGACCGAGCCAACCTTTCGGAAACGAGGTAAATGGAACTATCATCACATGATAAGATTCTGGTTTAAATTAGTCTTCGAGTTGCCAGAACTAAAAAGTATTGAATATTTGATGCGTTTAGATGATGATTCGAAAATTCTTGGAACTTGGTTCAATGTATTTGACGTAATGAAGTCAAAAAAAGCAGTTTATTTTGCAAATGACGAAAGATATGAATACGAAGGTGGTCTACCAGGAACCATGAACGTGAAAAATCTAATCATCCACTATCAAAAATCTGCTAAAATATCAGTACAGGATCCGATCAGATTGAAGCGTGTACTAAGTAAAACAAATGCAGTGCTATCTTACTACAACAATTTTGAAATAATGAAACTTTCTTTTTTTCGCGCCAAAAATGTACAATCCTGGATCGACAATGTCGATTCAAGTAACGGAATATTCAAGTATCGATGGGGTGATGCCATTCTTCGTTACATCACATTGGCCCTATTCGCAAAACCGAGCGAAGTACTTCACAGATCTAATTACAACTTGTCTTACTGTCATCCCTGTGCACGTCGCACTAAGAAAATATAGGAGCAAAATATAGAAATGCAGGATTGGTACTGAAGAGAATATAAATCCAGCTAAATAGTGAAGTCAATCGCTAGTAGGCTTTTTGACAAGCTAAAACCTGTTCTGTGAAAATTGTTGTAGCATAGTACAGTCGTACCATGCAGTTTCTGTAACGTGATTTTACCTGATGCGTGACTGTTTTCCTTTAATTTACTTTGTAACATGCCTTTATGGTTGCACTTATTTTTTCCGGCAAGCAATCCAAAGCTTACGATTAAATTCTCAACCATTTGAGAAATGGTCGAGGGGTGTTCGAATATGAGAATCTTCTCTACATCCATACCTACACATTCAAAACACCAATTGGAACTAGAAATTTGTTGCATTGTATATCAGATCCCGAATCGAACCGACTTATGTTGGTTCGAGTTCGGTTCGGTTCGAATTCGTTTTTGTTGAACAAGTTCGGGTTCGGTTCGGTTCGATCTAACCAAGCTTTCATCTACTGTCTATAAGAAAAACTTCTAAGCCCCATTACATTCACAGCTGTGTCGTAAAATACCGTGTCTAATGTATAAATAGTAATTCCCCCTAAACTGCAAGAAGTCTTTTAGCATTTATTCAGTTTTTCCTAAAATAATTCTTTTATTTTTGATACATATAAGAATGACATGGATAAGTTGAATAGTCAAAAACAAAAAAATACGACAAAAGAGTACAGAAAAATAAATACTTATACGAAATACAATTATAAACGTCTTTTATTATTTTCCACTGAGCGTAGAAAAAGTATATCATTAATTGTAGTAGGTTCAATGCTAGATCGACGCTGCGTGACTACCTGTCCAGCTGCGCTAAATGCACGTTCCACAACGGCAGAACTGCACGAAATAGCAAATATTTTCCTTGCAAGTTTACTTAAATAAGGGAACATTGATTGATGTTGTTGCCAAAATATAAGTGGATTTGTATAAATATCATTATCCTTAAGTTGTAAATCAATATATAAATCGACTTCATCTTTTGTTTATGTCACTACAACTGGAGTTACATCATCCATTAATGATTCTAAGAAAAGTTTCGGTTTCTTTGTTAAAGGTTCATTAATATCACTACAATCATTAGATGTTACAGTTGTCGAAGTTGATGATGGTGGAATTGTCATTCGACATGAACAATGACATTCAATTATTTGCATTTGTGTAGCATTTCTTAATTGCTTATAATTTGAATGTAAAGATGTTTCCATAACGTGGAAATTTTCAATTTTTAACATAGATTCTAATAACTGTGATGTTCGTTTAGCAAATAATTTCATACCGAAATAAAAAATAGGAGAAAGATCGTAAGAATATTCTTTATAATTAATGGAAAAAAACTCATCACCTCTCATTGTTCGTTCCATTTTTGTAATTTTTTGTTTCAGATAACCGATACAAGGTAATGTCATAAATAATGATGGTGAATTACCAAGTTGAATTTCATTCATTACATATTTCCATGGCTCCAAAAATTTGATTAATTGACTAACAATATTCATATTGATCTTCTCATGTCTTGATGACTCTTATTTTTCATGTAAAATATGTTTCAGAGGGTGATAAGCTTTTTCAATACTTGATAATAATTCATGTAAAGAGAGCCATCGAACGATCGAAGATTGATGAAGAGTGGTAAATTTTGAGAACTGTGGGGTGTGGGTGTGGGCGCAAGTGTGAAGAAAACGTATGGAACCACAACCACACCCGACACCCACACTCAGACCCACACCCCATACCCACCCACACACCCACATCCACACCCGTGATTTGTATTTTTGAGAAATATAACTTGATCTGTTTCACATTGATTTATTTATACCCTTGAGAATTGACAAATGGCTCTGGAATCTTAAGTGAAGAATGACCGAATCGATTGAGCATGAAAATTTTGCTCGAGAAATCGTTCTTGAATAGTGTCATAACCGAAAGTTCTGTACAGGAAGAGGGAAGACATCAGAAAAAAGTTTCGGCAAAGGGAACAGAAATCTGTTTGATTATATAAATAACTTGTTTATTCTTAAACAATCCCAGACTTTGTCGTACTTGTAATCAATACATTATTCTCATAAAAGACCTTTTCTTAAACTGAACATGTTGATGGGAGAGATGAGATAGGAAGGCAAAGTTGAACAAATAAACCCTTGAAGTCCATCGAAGGCATAGCCCAATGTACAAATGCACGTGGCTGGTTATAGATTATGATTTTAATTTGACCAATATGCGAACTTCGCTAAGCTGCTTATCAGAAAAAATACAAATATTAGAAACAAAATTTTTCGTTGAAATTGTACTAAGTCATCATTATGTAGTGAGTCGATGATTGACAATAGCAATATTCATGTTTCGAATTATGGCACGAGCCTATTAACTGCTTTTATAGCAGAAGCAGTCGCATATTGCTTTTATGGTACTTTTTTCTTCCACAGAGACTACTGTTTTGGAGAAAAATGAGGTGCTTAAGAAAGAACTGGAGCAATATCAAATTTCTATTCATCGCAAAAGCACATCATGCGATTCTTCATTTTCGGCAAATACGAAAAACGTTACGTATTCATTAAATGTAAAGACGGGTGTTGTCACTATTCTATCTCATTTCAACACAAGCGATGGTTTCAATAGTGATTCGTTGCAACGTATTCGTTCTATTCAGGTAATTCTAAAGCCTATTTTTTCCTATTGATCTAATGTTGAAAAATATACTTTTTAAGCCTTACAGGTTTGATTCTTGTTTTATTTTACATGTTATACTATTAATATCGTATGCCATTAATTCGAGTGAAGCCTTAATTCTGTCATGGGATATCTCAGTACGATCGATGTTCGCCAAATAGTGTATGTGCCTGTTTCTATATAGCGGGTGCTATTGACGTTGGCATTTGTGGCGATGAATTCGTAGATTGTTCTGAGCTAGTTTCATGCGAAATCTCAAACAACCTTTGTCATGAACCTAACCATAGATGTGTTCATCATCCTCTATGTCACAGTCTTCCTGTTTGTTATCCAGTACCGAATTTCAATCAACAACTCTGTCCACCGATAGCAAATAAGAAAAAAACACTAATCGTGAGATTCAAGTGAAAGCCTAATCTTTCTTGATGTGATTTCTTCATCGATCACACATCCTCACATATGTAGTCGATGGTGATGTAGGAGCGGTGGGAAGGAGCCGAAGAGCCTATTGAAAAAAGTAGATAGAATATGACAGAGACAACACGAATTGTAATTATTGAAGAGGGACTTTCTTCTCTCCTCATGGACTGTATTCATCAATTTGAAACATAGAGCCTATTGTACTTATATCCATCACTACATCGAGACGCAAAGAACTTTTGAATGTACATGAAAGTTTGGAATAAATTGAATAATTGACCATTCGATTCGATTTCATTCTGTAAAACGTGTCATATGTTAGCATTTCCATAGGAACACATCGATTCTATCGTACCATACCTTTCTTTATTCAGTTTTCATTGTATACTCGACTGAGTCATGTAAATACCGAGTTCACTCTACAGTCTTTTTTCAAAACAACTATGATTGATATCTAGTTCGAAAGAAAACGCATTTATAATTCTCTCTGACATATTTCTAATGACTAAACTTGTGAAACTGCAGACCAATCATTTCGATATGACGTACTCATCGGTAGAGTTCAAGAGAGCTTTAGTAATTTCATGGGATAAATAGGTAACTAATGATTAGTAATTCAACTGCACATATGAATCGTTTTTTCACAGCAGTAGCACCATTGACTTAGTGGCCCCAGTAAGATATTATTAAGCTCAGAATGTGCCCTGCTGAACCATCTTTGAAACGACTATTTCTTTTGCAGATTATGCCTCAATGTGTCGGAGTTTCGGGAATTTTTTTGAGAGAAGAATGGGTGTGGGTGTGGGTGTGGGGTGCGGGTATGTGTATGCGTGTGGGGTGCGGATGCTTCTCAAAATAGGACTCACATTCACACCCACAACCCACCCTTTGTATTAGGTATGAATTCATCAAAATGTATCAGGTTCTATAAACAAAGAAAAAGAAACAATTCGTATAACTGTTGAAAATAAACTTCGAATTTTAATGTGTTTACAATGTACTAGCACGTTATGAATAATTTACAATTTTGTAATAAGGTCGTTTTAACAATATATTTTCGTTAGAACGGCTTTATTACGAAGCATTTATGCATTCTTTTCGAAGTGAAATGGGTCTAATACATTCAGAAAAAAAACGTCGTGTTCAATATATATTTTTTCTATTTAGTGTTTTCAAGTATTAGTGGTCGGAATATAGTTTATTTATTTGATTCCTTGTTATTAATCATTTACATTAACCAAAATTGATTTCCTTCAAATTATTGCTTCTACTGAAAGGAAGGTAATGCACGGAGCAGCTGTCATGATTAAATATTCGTTTGTTAGTGTATTTTATTAATAAACGCATTAATTTATTTTAAGGATACGAATAATGAATAGTCATGCTTCATTAGTTCATCAAGAAAGTATAAAATATGATACATATCTGTCTTATTTATAGAATATCCAAATTATTTCGTCTAGACTATATCATTGTTTTTAGTTTAGCAAAATAACTTTCATTCATTTATCATTCGTAAACGATTCAATCTTACAACCAATTAGTGTCCACGTTAAAAGTAATTGATTTATTGATGATGGTTATTTTCATTATAGCCAGCAAATCTTGGAATCACTTTAGGATGAGGATATTGATAATATGTATGCAAATGAAGCTGAATTCACTCGTCGAGCATTGCTTGCTTTGATGACAAATAAATATTACATTCATTCATGATCAGTATCATTTTATTAATGTATACAGGCATGAATAACCACATAATCAAAAATATTGTAATTAACTTGAATCATTGTTGATACTATTCATTCAGCATGGAATTCTCTCACATGGTAGATACTCTTATTTATCAAATAGACTGGGTGAATTCATGGGAAACGTACCACTTTATACATGACTTTCTCAGAATCGCCTGAAACTTTCAGGGTTTGTAGAACTCAATGAGCTGATCATTTTGGTAATAAATTGTTAAATGTTTGAATATAGACTCTGATTCAAATAAGCAAAATACGATTTTCGAAATTTTGGGAAAACCATCGTCAAACTGAAAAGTTCTAGTTTTTGCGCGAAGATTTTCTTTTTAATTTTAGGACCAAAAGAAAACATCCTATATATATTCTGATAGCCCACGTTCAGCACTATCGAACCACGTATGAGTCAAGTTGTTCAGTTTCTAAAAGTGAAACTTTTAATGGAAGCTCAATCGTTTCACTGCTACGAAAACTTTGTCTTCAAATAAAAAATCTCTTCCGAATTTGGGTGAAAGGTGGCATACTAGATTTTGTAGAGCGGCGCTCGCTCTATCTTGTGGTATATAGGGCTGCTCAGCCGGTTTCCATTTTCGCTCCTTAGAAAGTCAAGATATTTATCCATTAGCTTTTTTAACAGTTTTGAGCTCATATTTCGGGAAGTTTTTAGTGAAATACTCGATAGATTAGTCTGAAAATTAAAATCCAGATAGGTCTCAACTAGTAGAATAAAAGTCATGCGAGATTTTACAAACTATCATATTGTCTTTCACATCCTCTTATATTAGTAAAATGTCAAAACCATTGTTTGAACAGTTCACGCTCAAAAGAGAGAGGGAGCGTATTAGAAGCCAGTTCGACCCATTTGAAGTTTTTTGTCCAACCCCATTGAATCTTATACCAATATTAACAGCATGTTGAAAAAAGCATTTCGACGCTATCTTCGTAGGTTTTTGACCGAACTTTTAGAACAAAAAGCCATTAACGAAGCAGCTCACTTTTTGGTCATTTGTCCAATAACCTACTCTCTTATGGTCAACTTCTTGTTAGAGTAAATTCAAAAGAAATGATACCTGTATAAATTCAGTATTTGATAGTGTTTTAATAGGATTTCAATCCTACATATGAATGAATCAGTGATTATTTGATTCAATGGGGAGGAACCTCGTATACTGTTAGACACTGTTGATATAGGTCCTATATTTATGATCAACTCTTATTTTTCAACAAATATTTTATCATA
>CAJNSZ010000707.1:0-57046 GCA_905329745.1 Rotaria sp. Silwood2
GTACAAAAGAGTTATGGATACCCTGAAAAAAGTTCGGGCGGCTAGCTTATTGCTACGGAGATACTGCACTTTTACGGTATGTTTTTAAATGAAAGCTGTGGTCCCCCTCGGGAACACCGGAAAAATTGATTTTTGAATTTCGACTTGAAACTTTATATATAAACAGACCTTACCGAGAATAGTATTTTATGAAACTTTCAGGTCTTTCTATTTGTTCTTATCCTGAAAGGACAACATCAAATCTTTTGGTTTATCTGAAAGACATTATCATAGTTGTATCTACCGATAACAACAACAAAAAGATCTGAAACTTTTACAAAATATTATTCGCGGTAAGGTCTGTTTATATGTAAAGTTTCAAGTCGAAATTCGAAATTCGAAAATAATTTTTTCGGTGTTCCTGAGGGGGACCACAGCTTTCATTTATAAACATACCGTAAAAGTGCAGTATCTCCATAGCAATAAGCTAGCAGCCCGAACTTTTTTTAGTGTTCATAACTCTTCTTCCCCTACATAATGCGCATAGTCTCAACGCAAAAGTCATTGATCAGTTGGGGACCTTCCCTCGTGAGTTATTTTCTTGAATTTCTATGAACTCTATTGAATCCTGTGAGTCAGCTGTTTCTCTCTTATAAACTTAGTACAAGTGTATTCAATGCCGATACATCGTTTATTTTTCTTACTTGAAAAAATCTTATTCCAATTTTATATGGATTATTCGAACAAAATAATTTAGAACATGTTCGATAATCATATTCATATTTATAATATGTTATAAGACGATATTTAACATTAATTATTCTATGTGCATTACATAAATTAAGTAAACTAAATGGTTTTCCATTAATATTTTGTTCATATAATAAATCAAATGTTGATTTTTCATGTGTTGATTGTCCATAATAAACAAGACCATTAATAGCTAAATCTAATGAATTTGTTATACGACTATAACCAAATAAAATTGATTGTTTTGGTAAAAGAAATTCAAAACCAATTTGACGACTATGTTCAATATGTATACGTTCAATAGCTGGTGTACGATAAATTGTTTGTATAGCTGGTTGATAATCATTTGTTTCCGATATTAAAACATAACGAAGTAATGATTGATCATGTCTTGTATAATCTAATGATGATAAATCTTCTTCATATTCACTATTTGCAAAATGAATACCATTCCAAGATTGTGGACTTTCATAAGTTCTAGAATTAAAAAAAAAAAAAACAAATCGACTTTTTCTTTTTTTTTGGAAATAGAACAAATCAAATACGAACGGTGATGAATGTGGTAATGGATATCCACCAAGATTATTTGAAAATTCTGGTTGAATATTTGAATTAAGTGTATAAAGAAGATTATCATCATAACATGATATATAAAATAATTTTGAACATATATTATTATTTTCAATTGTAAATGAACATGATGATATTGATGGTTCATTACCTAAACAATCAATTTTTTCTTGCCATATAGGTAATTTTTGATAATCATATAAATAAAATGAATCGGAATGTGCAAGAATATTTTTCCATGGTAAACCAAGTTGATGACATATTAAACGATAAGAAAATAATTGACGAAATGTATCATAACATACATATGACCAATCACGACGTGTCCAATTATATATTTGAAGAAAACCTTCATTGGCTGTTCGACCAATATCAAGACGAATTTGTAAACGATCAATAAGAGGATTAAACTAAAGACAAAAAACAAAGAGATCCATAGGTTTTCTTTCGAATTTTAGAATAATATTCCATGATAAAGAATTGGTTCCTATTAAACTTTAGAGTGTGTGTGTGGGTAGTCTCTTCAAATAGTCACATCAGGGACGGCGCGACCGGGAGGAGGGGGGGTAGGGGGGTCACCCCCCTCCTGCTCCAGAAAATGTTGACTGGTACTTTCTCCGATTTTGGGGAATTTACTACGACATTTTCTCCGATTTTGGGGAATTTGCAAAGCAATTTACTCCGATTTTGGAGAAATATACTCGATAATTTCCTCCAAATTTGGATTTTTTCCGATTTTGGAGAAATTTATATAATATGTCTCAAAAATTAGGGAAAATCGCCCAAAAATGTTCTCCAAACTTGAATTTTCTGCGAATTTATACAATAGTGTTGAATATATTTTTATGAATCCAGAAAAATCCAATTTTGGAGAAAATTAGTAGACGATTTTCTCCGATTTTGGAGAAATATATTACAAAATTTTGATTCGGAGAAAATTTCAGTTTAGCGAACACTTTTTGGCTTTCTCCGATCTTAGGACTGACCCCCCCTCCTGCTCCAACCTCTTCGCGCCGTCCCTGTTTGCAAATGAATTTCTTTCGTTATTTCATTAAATAAAGAATAAGGTTTGGTTTTTTTAATTTATCCTATTGCTTATTATTTACCTGTAGATTGACTATGCCAAAGGATAAGTTTAATATAATTCTTATGTGATAATATTTCACCTGATTTGAGTATCATTACAGATGTGTTTTAAAGTATCTTGTTTTATTGTAAATTCTAAAGGTTTTATGAAATATAATCTAAAAGAAATGTTGAAGTATAGGGATAAAAATTTGAGCGCCCCATTACAATAAACATTTTTTCATTGATCAGACGGATATGTAATTTCTTAAACTTACGAGAACATCATTTTATGTTCAATATTGCTTTAACATCTGTCAAATGTTAGTATAATCTGAAAGAGTTAAATTCGAAAAAGAAAATTTTTATAAGAAGACTAATACATTATACATCATTTGATTTTAATTTCACAAGAATTGCATTAATAAAACGTATTAAATGATGAAAAATTTCATTATATAAACCATCGTTTATATTATATTATTTTTAAGATTACAATGGATGCAATGAAATCTTCTCATGATGAAATAGCTTTACAAGGTATTGAATTTTGGTCAAATGTATGTGATGAAGAATATGAATTACAATTACTGCAACAAGAAGTAAATTTAAAATTTTGTTTTATTTCTCTTAAAAAAATTATTATTTTATGTTTCTTTTGTTTTTGTTTTTTAAGGCACAAGAACAAAATCGTCAACCTGAACGAACAAGTCGTTATTACGCACGTGGTGCTTTACCATATTTAGTACCAGTTTTACTTCAAAGATTAACTATGCAAGAAGAAGCAGATGATGATGATGATTGGAATCCATGTAAATCAGCTGGTGTTTGTCTTATGTTATTAGCTAATTGTGCTGAAAATGCCATAGTTCAATATGTATTTCCATTTGTTAGTTCTAATATAAAACATACTGATTGGAGACATCGAGAAGCAGCTGTTATGGCATTTGGTTCAATGTTAGAAGGACCTGATGTTGCAACAATTAAACCAATAGCTGAACAAGCTATACCATTTTTACTTGAATTATTTCGTGATTCAAATGTTGCTGTACGTGATACAACAGCATGGACAATTGGACGTATATTTGAATTTGTTTCCCAAGCTGTTATGAATGAAGAATTACTTCGAGCTATTGGAAGTACACTTGTAAATGGTTTAAATGATGTATCACGTGTTGCAACAAATATTTGTTGGGTATATTTAAGAAAAAAAAAAAAAATTTTTTTTTTTTTATTTTCTTGTACTATTTTATATTTATATTTAGTCATTTTCAAGTTTAGCACGAGCAGCATATGATCATGCAGAAAGTTCAGAAGATGATGAAACACCAAGTACATATTTATTATCACCATTTTTTGATGAAATTGTTAAAAAACTTATTGAAACAACGGATAGGTAACAAAAAAAAGAAAATAATGAAGTATTTGATTGATTTTATGAAGACTTTTTGTTTAGACCTGATGGTAATCAATCAAATTTACGTAATGCAGCTTATGAAGCATTAATGGAAATGATTCGACATAGTCCAAAAGTATAATTTAGAAGAAAAAAAAAATTTTTTTTTTTTTTTCAAATAATTTGTTTTGTATTCAAGGATTGTTATGTTACTGTTCAAAAAACAACAGTAACTGTACTTGATCGTCTTAATCGTGTTATATCTGTTGAAAGTCATGCATCAAATCCAAATGATAGAGTACAAATAAGTGATCTTCAATCATTACTTTGTGCAACACTTCAAGTAAGTTTTTATACAAAAAAAAAAAGAAAGAAAATTTTTCGACCTGTCTGAGATAAATTCCATTATATTGATTTATTGTTCTTAATCAATGTATTTTTATTTATATTTATCTATGAAACTTTAGAGTGTACTAAGAAAAATGCATCCTAATGATGCACCATTAATATCTGATCCAATAATGCAAGCTTTATTACAAATGCTTAAAACAAGTGGTGGTAAAACAAGTGCTGTTCAAGAAGATGCACTTGTTGCTATAGGGACTCTTGTTGAAGGTTAGTGTTTATGAATTATTTTTGTTTTTCTTAATACTATATTAATTGATTATTTTTTTTTTTTTAGTATTGGGAATGAATTTTATCAAATATATTGATCATGTTCTTCCATTTATATATGAAGCATTAAATAATCATTCGGAATATCAAATATGTGCAGCAGCTGTTGGTGTTGTTGGTGATTTAAGTCGTTCATTACTTGATAAATTAGCGCCATATTGTGATCAAATAATGACACATTTATTTGCTTGTCTTGCTGTAAGTTAATATTAGTTGAAATAATCTTTCTTAGAAGAATATGGTTTACAATTCTTTTTTTAGAGATAATCAATTCTTGCGCATCTGAGAAATATATTTTTACAGTCGTTGTTTTTGATATTCGGTGACTAGTGCGTCCTACATATTTATTAGATGAGAAATGTGTAGGATTGAGTTCATCAGATTAGAAACTAACTTGATGGGCTCTACTGTGTGGGTCTGAATCTTTTCTTTCCTTACACACTCAAAGGAGATGTTTCATATAAAATAAAATATCGTATTTTCTATAAGTTACTCGTGAGAAGAAGTCTATCATACAAGAGTTGCATTAAAAAAAAATTCATTTTTTTATTCTTCTATCTTTATTATGTTGTTGAATAATATAATAAAATAAAAAGGTCATGATGTATCTCGTACATAGACAATCAAATGGAGATAGATAAGTTATTTGATTGCCATGTAATATATTTATGCTTCATCTTCATTTTTAAGTAATAATTATCTCAATATACTTCATTGGATTGTCCGTTTCAAAATATAGTGTGCTCCATTGTTTCTTGAATAACTCAAGAACACAAACACATCTAGAGACCTTTAGTTTTCACTTGTTGGAAGAGGAAACAAGGGGTCGTATCATTTTAAAATCAGTTATATCTGTAAAACATCGAGAAAATGTATAAAAATGATCTGTCATTTAGATGAAATTTTGATAGAAAGTAAGACAGTTCGCTTAAAAAACATAAAAGAAATCTATAGTTTTCGTGTATGTAAAAAATGGTGTTATTTGTTCTACATTAGGATGCAGAAAGATAATCATACAAAATTTAATGTTGAACTATAGATCTGAAGTTCGTTTATCTAGATCACATGTCAAGACTAAAATTTCATCGAAATGACTGATTGTAAAATGATTTCGTCTTATACAATATTGAAGAAAAAGACGTTTCCTTGTCTTCTCTTTCGACTGGTGAAAACCACAGATCTCTATCCGTTTGGTTTTTTTTTTTTTTGAATTATTCAAAAAACAATGGAGCACTCTATATTTTGAAACCGACAATAGAAACCTATATTATGTTTCTTTATCGACAAATATATGCATAATTCTTCAGATGAAGAGAAATAAGTCTTAAGTTTTCAAAAATCAATCCGAACTCTATAAGCTGTTTCCTAGAAATCTTCTGAAAAGATATAATATGAAAGCACATGTTAGATTTTTTTGTTTTTGTTTTATATTTTAGAATGATAAATTACATCGTTCTGTAAAACCACAAATTTTAAGTACATTTGGTGATATAGCTTTAGCTATTGGTGGACATTTTAAAAAATATCTTGAACATGTATTAAATACACTTAATCAAGCATGTCGTGCACAAGTATCTAAAAATGATTATGATATGATTGATTATTTAAATGAATTACGTGAAGGTTGTTTATCAGCATATACTGGTATAATTCAAGGTCTACGTAATTCTGCAACAACAAATACAGTAGCACTTGCTGAATTACAATTAGTTACAGCTCAATTACCATTTATAGTGCAATTTCTTGAAACTATCGCACGTGATCCAAATAAATCCGATTCAATAATCGGTGCTGCTATTGGTTTAATTGGTGATCTTGTAACATCATATGGTCAAGTTATGTTACAATTTGTTGAACGTGAACCATTTGAAAAATTATTAGCAGAAGGTAAACGATCAAAAATAATGAAAACAAAAACATTGGCTAATTGGGCAATTAAAGAAATAAGAAAATTAAAAACTAATTAAACATAAACAAAAGGGAGAGAGAGAGAGAGAGAGAGAAAAATATATAAACGTATATTTCATTGTATGCGTATGCGCGTGTGTGTGTGTGTATGTGTATCTGAGTGGTGAGATACTTCTTTATCTTCTTTTCTTTTTCTGTTAAACAGACATCTTTAAATTTGTCATAACGGTAGGTAATTCTTGTACGGTTTATTTTATTCTTTTCTCTACTCATGTAAAACCCGCCGGTGGTTCTTTTTTTTTTTGTTTCTTTTGAATCTCCCTTTGATCGACTAAAAACTTTGTCTATTATTCTGTTATCAGTCTTTTTCTATTCTTTTTTTCTTCTTCTTCTTCTTCTTTGTGTGTATGTTGCTGGTGCTGTGAAATCTGTGTATGTGCGCGTGTGAGTGGCACGATCGATCATTCTCACTCTCTCGTCAATCTATTTTCGTCCTTGAATAAAAAACGTTCATACCAATTGGCTTTAACACAACAGAGTCAAAAATAGTATATGTTCACTTTTTTTTTTTTATACATGATTTTTTTTTTGAAAATAAGATACGACAAGTGCTTTTACAATGTCTTCAATATATAGATATATTGATTGTACTTTGTTATGAAACTTGAACATATAGTTTTGTCTTATTTGGTTAACTTCATGTCATTCAAAGACAAAAGAAAGCAAGTGAATGAAATAATATAAATTGACTAAGCATACGAGATTTTATGTTGAATTCCAAAGCAAATTCTTATGTCAATGCGAGATCGATACTTATTTACATTAATATTAAAATCTCTCTTTTTTTGAAACGACGAGAAATAAAAAATCAACACATTGTCGTCGGGTGTCTATAGCTTTGAAATATATGATGAATATTACTTTCATAAATCTTCTCATTAGTTTTTTTGATCGTTCAGCAATAATAGTCTTTTATGTCGCGTGAGTCTATCATATACATATATACAAATATGTCTTTTAGACGAGTGAAAATACTTAATAATCTAAAAACTGCATATTAAAATTCTTCATCTTGCAGAAATTATGATATTACTCATTCAACATTTGTATAAGTCTTAAGTATTCTGTCGTTCGGGACTTACTTAATTACCAGAATATGGGACAATAGACAACAACCAAAAAAAAAAACAGCGAGCGAAATCAACAAAACGGATCAATCAATAAGTCGACGATGCATTTAATTAATGAAAAATAATAAACAACCATATAGAAATCATTACATAAATTCATGATCTATTATTTTGTCTATGTTATGTTTTATGAAATATTAGATTTGACTTTATACAATGAATTTCATTAATTTATTATACAGATGGAAAGGAATTAATATTAAAAAGATAAACAAAATTATTCGATAGAAAATCTTCTCGAATCAAAGTATATTTCATTTTATTCATTCAAACAAAATTTCGATCACAAAACAAAACATTACTTTAGAGAATATTACATAGCAATACTAATTTCATATTTTTCTTGCATATGATTTGTTCAATAGTTTATTTTGAAGAAGAAAAATGTGTAATATGAGCGTTTGTATGAGTATTGTTAAAGCGAAGATCTTCACTCACATTACTTATTTTCTCTTCTTTCAAATAATCAACGGAAGGTAAGTCTTCACAGAAATAAAAAAAAAAAAAAGTGCTAAATGAAATATATATTTTTATGTAATCAATAGTCAGGTAAATCGTGTAAACAACATTTATGATCATGTATATATAGAAGTCGGACGCACATACTAATTATGTTAATCAATCAAACGTCTCTTTTTTTTTATCTCATTTAGATTGATATGTCTTTTCTCAATGAAAGATCTTTTGTTTTTGACAGCTTGAAAATACAATACTCGTATAACTATAAAATAGCTATAAACTAACATATTGTAAAGAGACTATATTTTTAATTTATGTTCTATTATAGATAATTGATTGAACAAAATAGAACTTGATCGAGTAGCTAACTAACTAGTCAAAATAATGTTCTTAGGATTATTCTTTTGTTAGAATATTGATTATTAATATCATGTTTTTTTTGTTATTCTATATATGATTACATGGATTCTAATATTTTCTTCAACTTAAATCAAACTAATCAAGTAGGTTTTTGTTTTTGCTTTGATTGACAGAGTTCATCATTATCAATGATGTGCTGGTTTTTATATTAAATTATTCAGTTGTATAAACAATATAGTAAAAAAGAAAATGTTATTTTTTATGGTGTTAAAAAAAATATATATAGTAATATTGTAAAAAGCATTTTTATTTACTGAAAAGGAATAATTTCTTGTAACATGATAAAAAAATTCTTCGTTTTCTGATTGTTTTTTTTTTTTCTTTGACAAGTGCGCAATAAAGTACTTCCGTCACTGCATTAAACATAAGCCACTTTGACATCTTAATCTTGTCTTTTTATCCCAAAGGGGATTTTACAGTCAATAAAATCTTATGTCGATTAACATGTCAAATTTACATTGTTTTTTTACCTAAACCTTTATTCAAAGAATAAAAAACAGCGGATATCCGATTTTTAGATAGTTGTTGTCGTTTATATCCCATATGCCACATCATTGTTATTACTGCAAACCATAGTAAAACATCAATTGGCTTTATTTATTGATATAATTTTGTCGATTTTGTTTCTCGCTCAATATCATATTTCGTTTTTTCTATATCATCTTCATCATCGTTACATACCAATAATCTGTTCGAGTTGTTAAGTGACAAAAATTGATTTTAATAATTTCTTATTAATTATCCGATTTCATATATTTAATAAATATGCCTTCTAATGGATATTATAATGTATCTAATTTACATCTAATACTTACTAGTTTGATATATTTATTTACACAATATCAAAAATGTTATTCATTCACTGCAATAGCTCCAACTCCATCACCATCTTCATCATTATTATATGAAGGTGCAATAAATATTACTTCTCATATGTCTGATGAACAACGTCTTTTTTATATAATAATGACAGGCTATGAAAAAGCCGTAAGACCATTGAAAAAATCATCTGAAGCTGTTATTGTCAAACTTGGTATTACACTGACACAAATTTTAGATATTGTAAGTAATGCAAGAAATAGAAAAGAAACGCTTATTATTATATATGTATAGGATGAACGAAATCAAATAATGACAACTAATATTTGGCTTGATCAGGTAGAATTATAATAAAAAACGAATATTCTTGACAATGTTAAAAATCTCTAATATTAAGAAGTTATTCATAAAATCAAGTCTATCATTCTAGAATTTCTTCGAAAGAAGCTCTTGTAAATTACACTATCACCAAATAGAAGTCAAATCTATATTCAAATAGTTATTTTATATGGAGTTATATGCTGATGTAGACATGTTGTCGAATATGACATCACTCAAAAATACAATCAACAGTTACTGTAGTTTACGATCACTTAAAAAAAAGAAATCGAACGACCATGTTTGAGTCCATATTATTATGTAGTTCAGGTAGCCAGCAGAAGAGATATGACCACTACTATTGTTGGATGATCGTATGATTTACAAGATTTTATTTTTGACTAATCGATAGAATTGAAACATATATTGATCGATTTTTAGTTTTCAAATTATATTTCTTCTGAACAAAATAGTATTCATCTAAATATGAAAAAAGGAAAAACTAATAACATCTAATTGATAGAACAGATGTTTAATTAGTTTTTTTGCAATATCAATTTACTAGACTTTTCAAAGAGAAGAACATCTGGTGTGACTATAAAAAGAAATGTTTTTCAATAGTCTAGAGTAATTCAGAAAAAGAAAAACTAATTTATCTTACTAGAGAATTCTTTCAATCGATCATTTCCATTTGAAGTCGAATGATTCATGGTGGAGATAAAGTCCTAAAACGATTTGTACCATTAGCACTATCTTCTTGAGTTATGATCATTTTATTAAATTTTCTGTTTATTGCACGATATTACAATGAAAACTGAGCAAAAGAATTTTAGTTTGCGTATGGATAGAGACAGATCCCATGGTCATTATAATGTCAAAAAAAATTCAACAATAATACATGGTTTCTTCTCATGATTGGAAGGGGGTTCATTCGTCAGTTAAGAATATTGCAATATGAATCTTTCAAGAATATATAACTTTTCGAATATCTACAATAAAAATGTTCTATTGAGCTATTGATCTTAGAATGTATATTTCTTTAATTTTCTTTTTACATAAAATAAATAAATAAAAGGAATGGAACGATGCATATTTAAAATGGGATCCAAAAGATTTTGGTGGTTTAAAAAGAATACGTATACCTTGTCGTCTTATTTGGTTACCTGATATTGTACTATACAATTCGGCGGATGATTATACACAAGGATATATGCAATCATTAGCAATGATTGATTTTAATGGTACTGTTTTTTGGCCGCCTATTGTCAAATTTCGATCGACTTGTAAAATAGATATTACTTGGTAAATTTTAATTTTGAATAACAAAAACAAAAAAGAATATCTAAAATGAATTTTTTCTTTTATTTTCTAAATAAAAAGGTTTCCTTTTGATGATCAATTATGTTTTTTAAAATTTGGTTCATGGACATACGATTCTACACAACTTATATTAACAAATCGATCAGAAAATGTTGATATGAATAATTATATTGATAACGGTAATGATTTTATATTTCGTTTTATTATTAAGTTTTTTTTCTGTGTCTTTTTGTTTAAATAAAAGGTGAATGGAAATTATTAGCATCATGGACAATTCTTTCAACGTTAACATATCCATGTTGTGCAGAAGCATATCATGATTTAAAATTTTATTTTCATATACGTCGTCGAACATTATATTATACATTTAATGTTATAATTCCATGCATAATGTTATCTGGATTAACATGTTTAACATTTTATTTACCAACAGAATCTGGTGAAAAAGTTTCATTAGGTTTAACTGTACTTCTGTCATTTTCCGTATTCATGTTAGTAATTGCTGAATCAATGCCAGCTACAAGTGAATTTGTTCCTTTGATTGGTAAATTAATTAAATATTTGAAAATGAAACTTGTTTTTGTGATGTAACTTTTCTTGTTTTAAGGCATTTATTTTACATTTGTAATGGGTTTAACTAGTCTATCAGTATTATTAGCTGTTGTTTTACTTAATGTTCATTTATATGGTTCAGCTTTGAAACCAGTACCACGTCGATTACGTCGAATACTTTTTTCTCATATTGCACCATGTTTACATGTAAAATTACATCGTACAATAACAACAAAAGATAAAAGAAATACTCAGTGTGCATCAACATCAGCATTACGACGTTCAACAACAATTTATAATGCTGTTTTTCTTAATGAAAATGATCTTTCAACAAATTCTCAACCATTATTATCATCACCGTCACATGTATTACATTCAACAACAATGACTGAAAATCATACAGCACCGATGAATTCAGAAACACAAAATATACTTTCAACATCAACAACATCAAATATAAATTCAACACGACAGTCGTTACAAGAATGTAAACGTCTTCTTTATGAACTTAATCGTCTTATTCTTCGTCCAGGTGAAACACGTGAAGAAGATACTATCATACGTGATTGGCAAAATGTAGCCTTAGTTATTGATCGTTGCCTTTTTTATACATATCTTCTATTAACAACAATATTAACAGTATTTACCTTACTTTTAGCACCATTATTGAAAACCATCCCGACACCACCAGAATATTTTCGATTAAATATGACCAAAGAATAAATGTGTTTGTTTTTTTTTTTCATTATTTAGTATTTGTAAAGAAAATATTAATTGAAACTATTAATATCATACCAACAGATATGGACAAGATGGTTCCGTAAGTGAGCTTGGCGGGTTGGTCTACATACGGATCATATTTTTGTAATATTTTCAAAACAATTTATTTAGTTTACAGAGGTAGCATTGATTTATACTTCACGTTAACCGAACGGAATCGATCTAGTTTTATAAAAAAAAAAACATTCGTACGGAAAAATTTTTGATTGTGTTCGGTTTGAAAACTATTCGATTCCATCTTTGATAATTTATTGTAATATCAAGTTTCTAATATTTAAACATTTTATTATAAAATATCTGCTCTTTTACAGTTGGTCTGGCTCATAGCATTCTAAAAATCGCGTCATTATATCAATATTACAACGCCGACTATGGTACAGATATTTTTCATAATGACAAGTTAAAGGAAAGAATTAATTATTATTTATTTTTGTTGTTCTTCATTGTCTGGTAATGTTTAATAGCTTCACACAGAAATATTCATTTAGTCAAGTTTGACTTTTATTATCAATAAGCAAATTATTAAACTTGAGTAGATTTTGTATTTGAGAATTTTGACCGTGATAGTTTATATTGTTAAGAAGAATCCTTCGAAAATTGATCTTGAACTTCATAATACTTTCGGAAGATATTTAACCAACAAGGGTCAAAAATAGTTCATTTGACAACTGAACATTTTCTATGGGTCTTGATTATATAGATTTTATTTTTATTTTAATAGCTCGAAAAGGTCTCAAAAAATGATTGTCTATTTATAGAAATGCCTTTTTTTGTGTAATAATAAAAAAAACCTAATTCAGAAAAATGAGAACGCTAGTGTCATATGCCGTTTCAAATAAAAAGAAACAGCAATTGACTGCAATGAAGCTCAACTGAGAGATCTGAAGTGCACGATCCAGAAAAACATTGTCCACCTTTTTCGGAAGCAGAAAATCACGGAAGTCATATAAAACTTCCGACAAAAAAATGAGGCATCAAATAAGAAGTTATGTTGTTGATGAAAGATCAGGCGTCGGACTATCTTTCTATGCATCTATCTCAATTTCGATCTTGCTGACGAAAATTAATTTCCTGTTTTTTTTTTTCTAATTAACAATACTCATCAGATGAAAGCGAATCAGTTTAGTGTCCTTTTTTGTCATTAGTATATCTGTATAAACGTCGATCAAACATATTTGAAGAAAATACTGTATTAAAATTTGCAATGTTTATTCAGAATCAGATAAATATGAGGATTATATGCACAAAACATCAAATTGTATTGCCGTAAAAAATTACATTCAATTCTTTTCTCGAAATGGAAAGGAATAGAATGATTAGAGTTTTTGAAATATTGAAAAACTATCATTAGTGTCTGTATAATAAATCTTTTTTCAATGAGGAAAGTTTCCCAACTAATTAATGACTTTTGTATCAAGATAACGTGCATCATGTAGATCCTAATGGGCTATGAATACTCTACAAAAAACTTCTTGCCGTAGATATAGTGTAATTTTCTGCATACAAAGAGATCTGAACGAAAATAATTGTTTTTTTTTTTTAAAGTTTTAAATCTTTTGATTTGCTTATATCTTGAAAGAAGAACATCGAATGCACTGTTGTATACCTTTGCTATATCTTAGAATAGGAACAACGAAAAGATCTGAAACTTTCACAATAAACAATTGTTATTAGGGTCTATCTCGGTGATAACCTAAGGGTCTGAACTCTTTTCAGGGTACTTCATAGTTTATATGATGCACATAATCCTGACTCACAAGCTGCAATGACTGACTGGCGACTTTGTTTCATACGTATCCACAAACTTAGTATCACAAGCCATGGAGTGACACCAAAAAGGTTACTAACAACTATTTGTTTCGGATCATCCGTCCGACAACATAATGATAACCCTGCCTCATACACCAACTTTGCTGGCTAATGAGTGAGTATGAAGCGCAAAGAATTGTACGTTCAATCAGTCTTCTCTCTTCAGAGTTGTAGGGAAAATATCGAGTTATTGAATCTGTTATTTGAGAAACTTCTGTTGTAAGTCATCAATTTTTTGATCGGCACTTTTGTTATCTCATACAGCTCATATTCATTTCTAATTCAATCAGTTAAAACAAAAAAAAAAAGAGTTAAACTTCCGGAAAACAGAAATCTATTTATTTTTAACTTTAATAACCCGTTATATCTGCGACTTATAAAAGAAAAAGAAACCATGCATCAGTAACATCGATAATAACAGATTTAAAAAATGTCAATGGTATAATAGTTAGTAATAATTAGTATTATTATATCTATTAGGATACTGCTGTTGTGGATAACCTCGACTTGAATTTGGTCGATTTCGATTTTGATTATCTCGTTGTTGATTGTAATAACCATAATTAGATTGATCTCGTTGAGATACTTGTTGATATTGAGGAGTAGGATTATTTCGTTGTGATGATGATGATGATGTTGGTGGTTGTTGTTCTTGTTCATATTCACCTTCCTCATCTTCATAATATCCATCCTGAAAAATTAGATTCAACAAAAGATATAATCATAATAAAGTCAATCGGTAATACACACTTCATATGATTCAATATCGTCGAAATTAACAAGTTCTTGAGAATCATAACCTTCAAACATAACTGCACATTTTTGAGTATCATGCATAATATTCATAATAACAGCAGGATAGTACTAAAATAGTGAAATCATTGATTCTTTTTTTGTTTTTAAATAAAATATTTATTTTCACTTGGTTATCTTCATAATATCGAGCTAATATTTGATCACCATTTTCATATCCAAATATTTGTTTCTATAATAATTAAAGTTTAACATATTTGTTTAAAAATTTATAGAAAATAGAATTTACTTGAACAGCACTTGATACATATGATTGGTTAGAAGCAGCAGCATTTTGACTTGGTTTTGAATCAATTTTTTGAGTTGTCGATGGAACTTTCTGTGTTGTAGCTAAATGAGAATTTCTTTTTCTTTACTTAGTTTTCAAATATACAGGTGACCAGATAATTTTTAGACAAAATGTTTGTTCACTTTCGATCCACTAGAAAGTGTTTCCGATGAATTAAGATCGAAATTTAGTGTTCTTTTCGAATATGGATTTACAAATTTTGTCTCAACTTTTCTTCGAGAGTAGTGAAATAATATTTAAAAATCAGAAAAAAAATTAGTTTGAACGAAAACTTTTCATATTTTCAATATTGTAATTTAAAACTTAAAATTAGGGTCTTTATTTATATCTCAATTTGTGGATCGAAAGTTATCCTACAGAATGCATTATTTGAAGATTTTTCTTTGTCTTTCGACAAGGCAATTCAATTTTTAAAAATCAACATTATAGTCTCATTTGACTTAAAGCTATAGCTTAGTTCAATATCAAATATTGTAGAGAAATGTTTACTCTACAAAATGATCGATTTTGACAATTTTTAGTACGTTCGAAAAGTCTTTCACTTTTCTTGAACAGATATTGACATAAAATTTCTAAACCAATATTCGAAAAGAGGAAAAAATTTTGATCATAACTCATCGGAATACCTTCTAATGAGTTCAAAGTAAACAAACATCTTGTCTAAAAACTTTCCCGATCATAATTTCGAATTCTTACATTTTGATTTTGTTCCAAAAAAATCAAATAAAGTAACATCTTTACTCGGACGTGTTTCTTCGCCTCCATCATCATCATCATCACGTCCTCGACCTCGTCGATTACGTCCTCCAAAGCCACTACCTCGTTTTGATCGATTATCATCATCGTCAAAATTATTCTTAGAAAATTGTTTACGATCCGATGGTGCTCGTCGTTTATCATTTTCAATTGCTTCATCTGCAATCTGATTTTTTGCCCATTCTGGTACTAAAATGGTCAAGATAGTGGATTTTTAATTTAAATTCAAAACACCTTCTTACATCGACTATTAGCTTTAATTGCTTCAGCTGTTGCTGCCATATTTGTCGGCTTATTAGAAACTGACGATGCAGACAAAGCCGCTGAAGCTGTTTTTGGTCTTTCATTTGCCATACGTTGATTTGCTTGTTCAAAACCTTTTGCTAAATTTGTACCATTGATAACATTTTGTTCAGCAAATCTTTGTGTTTTAGATACTCGATCAGTAAGAAGAGTATCAACAGCAGCACGACGTTGACGAACAAATTCTGGATCTTCTTCATTACCTTGTTGCATTTTAGCTACATCCATCGAACGTTTCGAAGTGTCAACTATTCATAATAAATAATAATAAGAAAAAAACAAAAAACAACGATTAAAAATATAAAATAACCTGTTGTTGCTGATGCATGTGTAGTACCAAATGGAACCCAAGGTGGTGGTGCTCCTTCACCAATTAATGTTCGAACATGTTTACCCATTAACTAAATTCAAGAATTAGTTTCTCTGATTAGATTTTTATTAAAATTCAAACTTTATTTAGTTTCCATTTATGAACCAGTTCATTTACTGTTCCACCAAGTACTTCACATGTTTGATCATTTAGTATATAAAATCCATGTAAAATTTTTGTTTTTGGTTTTAATAAAAGTTTAACACCAGGTGGTGTATCTAAACTAATAATTCGCAAAAGCAAAAAAAAAAGTTTTGTTGTTTAATAGTAAAAAGTTAAATTTATTATTTTACTTAAAATTTTTAAGTGATGGTAAAACAAGTGCATTTTGAAAAACATGTCCATCCGTTATTGTTAATCGATAGAGATGTGGTCTATTCGATGATGTTTCATTGTCTTTTGGTGCTGTTACATTACGAGTTTTATGTAATTGTACAATATATGGTTTTGTTGTCTGAACATATATATATAAATAGGAAATTTCATAAGAGTCTAAGTTTTCTTTATTTTTCATACTTGATCAAGTTTTACTGTCTCAGGTAAAGATTTTTCTCCAGTTTGTCGTATATCACTCTATAAATGAAAAGAAATTATAAATTAAGTAAGACAAACATATTCACATCAAGTAATTGTTTCTTAATATCATCAATTCGTTGTTTATTTTTTTCGAAAAAATCCACTTGTATTGACCATCCCAAACTACTTAATTGATCTTTAATATTCATTTTCAAAATAAAATCTGCAAAAAAAAAATTTTATCATTTTTTATGATAAACAAAAAAAAATTATATATTTGTATTCTTATGTATCTCGTCCAATGATAACACACAAAATAACAAAAAAATAATGTATTTATTTAATATCTTATACAATCATTAAAATTAATGATTTTCAAGCCAATACCACATCGAATTCCATCAAATAAATTTCTATAGCATACATGATGTTTCTATATACTAACAATTATTATTTAATTCATTATAAAGAACAACAAATAAACATTATAATTTATATGTTTGTTCAATTAATGCTTCTTTGTTATTTTGTATACTAAATAAAAACAATTAGAATTTCATCAATTTATTAAATATTTTACTCCAATTTTCGATACCATTTGATCAGTACACAATTCAACCATATTTCTTCTAACTACACCATAATATATTCTATAGAACATAATTAATACTTCAAAATCAATACTAAGAAGATAACCACTAATAACAAGTCTATATGAGATCTTTTAAATAAGAAGAAACCATTTGTAATCTAATCAATTTAGAAGAAAAAAAATCATTTAATTATTTTTAAAAAATAAATTATCTTTTTTTACCTTAGTATATTTGGTTCATTAGATTTAGTCCAAATGGAATTAATCACATCGTAATAAGGGTAAAAATTTCATTTATCAAAAACAAAAACTTTTGGACTATTACTTGATAAGGTCGAAGATGATAATTTCTCCAAAATAAGGATAGAAATTGACGAATAAGAAGTGAAACTAGTAGAGTAGGACAAGTACCGTTTCCATATATTATGCATAAAAAAACGTGGCTATCCAATGAAAAATCATTGATTAGTCAAGTAGGATCTCGAATGAAAAATGATTTATGTGAATATAAAAAGACTTAATGAGATGCGCAGCATTTTATAGCGATCAATCGAGATTTAGTTTTCTTTCTCAAATTCCATGTTCAAAGTTCATATGTCGTGACGCCATGATCTCGAGAATAGTACTAGTGGCGACGCCACTGAAGGGATGATGTGCCTCTTAAAAAAGCTTTTAAGTTGTTGCTAAAGATGGTCTTACATCGTCTGGCTCTCAGTGAAATATGATTAGCGATGTTGAGATTTCTATTTGATACAAATTTTCTTCGATTTTCTATATAATGTTTCATTTATCCAAAGTAAAATTTAAATATTATAAATAATCTATGGATTTTGGTTTTCATTATGTCGAAATAATGAATACATCTATTTTGTTAATCAAAAAAGAATTCTATAGGATACTACTGGTAATGTCTTTTATTGTGATTGTTCCGACAAAAACGAGAGCACAACATATCAAAGATTTGTAGAGAAAATAGAACAAAACATCGCAAGTTGTAGACAACAATGAATGTTTGATTATAATATAAACGAATCAATCTCATTTATTCGTATCAGTACGGAGAGTTTTATTTTAGATATATTCTTTATTTTTTACTGGAAATACCCTTAAAGGAAAAAAAAAGAAATGATTAGGTTTTTAATGTTAAAATCATTATAAAAAAGAAAACCTTTGTGGAATTTCTTTTTTTGCTTTCAGAATTCGAGATATATAAATGATAAAAGTATAAAAAGCTAATCATTACTTTGTTGAAAAATTGATCGATAATCGACATTCAAAATGTCTTCGTATCGAATTTCGCAATTTCAGGGACTTACGTTCTGAAAGACTGATGCTTATATTCAAAAAAAAGATATTTTTCAAAAGATTAATTGTGATAAAACGATAGTAAGAAAAATTTTTCCTCTTTCAGAGAAGGGGAACAGTAATAAAAAAGTTATCCTTCTGAAAAGAAAAGAGTAGGGGATCAGGTCATCGAGCTTGTTTTAGTCTGTGATGATCTGTTATGCAAAAGATTCTTTTATGTGGCTTTTGCTTCCAGTGAGAAAACCTCGTGCACTTCCTTATATGGATATAATGTTTCTATTTGAGCATTCACTATTCGTCAAAACAATCAGAACATATCTAAAACTACAGCAGAAACTATGCTTTTAGCTATAAGACTTGATTGTCTATAATGACAAGAAGTTTTTGTTTTATATAGAAGAGAGCTTAGGCTATTTGTAAAGGTCATGTTTTCAAAACAATAGATTTTCTACATAGAAAAATAGTGATGTTTTAGTTGGAAATAGCCATTAGAAAATCATTTTTGTTGACAGCATGAATGTTTTTCACAGTGATAAATATATTAGAACAGTTCAATTTTGAATAAAAGAAAGCCACAATACAAATAAACATGTTTTAAAAGAATCATTGGTAAAGATCGCTTTTGTTTGAAGAAAGGAAAATATCACAAACGAAACTGGACAGCGATTATAATAAATATCTCAAATAATATTTATCCTATCCTGTGTAAAGATTCGTAGTGTGATAATAGATTTTTAACATTGCAGTATATACATGGATAATAAAAAATTATATTCTAATTAGTTGATGATTTTCTTAATATACTTATTTGTGAATAAGAAATTGTGATAATATTATTTTGTGAGATAAAGTTTAGTTATATTATTAAGTAAAATAAAATTTATTGGATTTGTTACTTTCTCTTGAATATCTTTTACCTCATATATCTATTACCATTCTTCTTATTTCTCAAATATTTTCAAAGACGTATAAAATGAGTAATTAATACGAATTAGTAATTTAAAAGAAATTTGATGGATCTTTTATTTAGTTCATGTGGGTTATATGATGATGTACTTTCATTCGATTCATGATCACATTCTATTAATAAGTATGTCATTTATCTTGTTGAAGAAAAAACAAATCATCGATGTCCAACTTTTATCTTAAATACGAGGAATAGATTATTAGCACAAGAATTTTCCCACATGATACTTCAAATAGTTCTCCCATTATTCATGGATTGATAGAATATTTCATGTGATTATGACCGAATGTCCTTTTTAAGGAAAATTATTCAAATGATGTCATAATGCATCCGTAGGTCGTTTAAAAGAACTGTTTGTGGGTGTGGATATGAATGTATGCGTGTTTTTCTTGATGAAGCGAAGATCCACACCCCTTATATATCATGGTGAAGTCAAAACTTCGTTCGTGCAATTCAATAAACACCAGTAACAGAATCGAAAGCAGCGAATGACAACCCATTGATTAAAATGAACAGTGGATTGTTAAAACAACAATGAGAGGTTTTAGAAGTGCATCGATAACCTTCAATGTGCATAGTGCTCAAATCAGTATCGAATACATTCTCACATTTGGATTTTCTGATGTTGCATTCACAAAGTTATTTCTTTGCAGTTTCTTATTACGCTACACTGTCGTGAACAAGATGGATTTGCTTCATATTTTCGAGCAAAAGGTTACACGTACTCTTTGTATTGCATGAATCATTCCTAAATACAAAACGAATGCTGTCTTTTATACGCATTTTCTTTTCACATTTTTTCGCGGAAAGACAATTTTTTTTTACAAGAGGTACTTGAATGCATGCATTCGTCTACGCAGCGAATGTTAATAAACGAATGAAGAATGAAGCACTTTACTGACTGTCAACAATGGAATTTTTATCGTTTGTAAAAAACAACAAATTCAATACTATAATGTAGTGTGTCGTTATCGATGTTATTGTTATCAATAAAAACACCTGAAACACTATTGTAGAGTACTCAACAAAATTACCAAATGCATACACCAAAATATTTTTGTTATACTTTGATTTTCAAAACTATAACTATAATAGCGCAAAGAATAAACATAGTATCTATACTGAGTTGTATGATATTTGTCTGTGATGTAACATATATAAAACGCATTCACAATGGTAATGCTCTTGCTTAGAAACTGATGCGCAGTCTTTAAAAGTGTAATAAACTATTTTTTATCACATGCTCGTTAAAACAACACAAAATGCGTTGTACACGTCGGTGAAAACAAACTAAGATTTTCTGATAATATATAACATAAAGATGTCATTGAATGTGAATCTTTTGCCATTTCTTCATCAAGATCCACACCCAGATCTACAATTAAAGCTACATACACAATTAGGCACACAGTCTACTAAAGTACACAGTCTCCTTAAAGTTGTCCTAGTTCAACCTCGGTTCTCCAACAAAAGTAACCATTTTTCATTATATTCTTGATTACGTCGACACTCTTCTTCCCACCGTTTGATCATTGTTTGATCAAGACGATGTCCATCTCGCCGCTGCCGATCACCAACTGGCTCACCGAAACCATGCTTGCCTTTTTTACATCCACCTGCGCCAGAGCCTGTTGTCACTGTCGTATCGCAACATATCCATTTGAATTTATTTTTTTGTCGCTCAAATTCTTCACGTCTGTCCGGATAATTGATAGCATCACATTCAAGTTTGGTTAACATATATGCCACTTCACTTTGCGTATAAATGGCAAGATCAGGTGCTGAATTATCATATATAAATCCATCATGATGAGCACAGTTACCTAGAAGAAGTAGAGTTATAAACGCGAAGAATAAAAACTTATTTTCTTACCCATTTTGTTTTCATTCTCTATGTAAAGATCTTTGCATTTAACACATTTGAGGAGATCTTCAGCTTTACGTCTTTCCAACTCAAGCTCTTCTTCTTCTTGTCGTGTTCGTGCAAATTGAACATCGGATGAAAATTGTCTCAAGAGAAAAGGTTCTCGTATAACAGCAACTGCCCATTTTTCTACCATTTGTTGTGTTCCATCATCTGTTTCTTGTTGTTGCTCAACAACGGCTTCTCGAAATCTTGCGCGAACATATGTATACACACTTTGATTGACGACAGACGAACTCATGGATCGACCCATAGATGAATCGGATTCCGATTTATTAACGCCGACAAGCGAATCAAGATCGTAGATGATCATCGAGCGAGTATAGGCTACGCATTCGTCATAGCGTTCTTTCAGCGTTTCAAACACTTTTTTCTCATCATACGCTCCCTGTGAAGCGAGCAGATTGAGATCAATTAGTTGAAGAAGTTGTACATTTCGGTCTTTTCCATACACAGTTAATCGTTCAAGTAGACTCTGTACACTCGTCTCATTGGGGAAAAGTTTATGTTCAATCACGGCGATACGATCACCCGTCTCAATAATTTCAATACGTGCACTGCCATCATGTAGGTCGACAATGATTCGTCCTGCATACATGTGTCGTGATAGGTGATTTACACGAATCCTTGATCCACTCATAAGGTTGCGCAGAAGTAGCCGAGGTAAGGTTTCACTACCAAGGAAGATTTGATACTGTTGTGCAGTACGATCGGCAATTTTAAGTGCTTCTTTATAGTTGACATGAAAGTTTGGTTGTGTTCGTTGAGCAGCCATGCAACGAACAGTAATGGCTCGAGTAAATGCTCTGAAAGAAATAAGATAACATCATAGTCATCAAAAACAAGTTTTAACAAATTAATAAAGTGCTTTTTAAATACTGTAATATTTTTAAATTTGATTTATTGAACTTACTTGCATGCTGCACCACTAAAATTAGTTGAAGCGATAGCTAGCCGATCGATGAGATCTGGTTCAAGAGCCCATTCTGGTATTTGAGCCAAGATTTTCGTACGAGCTTGAGATGATGGTCGACCAACAAAAAATTTTCCAGACATACGTCGCAAAAAAGCTTCATCCATCATATGCAGACGGTTCGTAGCACAGAAAATCATAAGATTAGGTACATCTTTGATACCGTCAATTAATGAGAGAAGAACACTGATCTTGTCTACTTTTCCTTCACTTGAATCTTCATCACGTTTCGGTGCAAGAGAATCAATTTCATCAATAGACAAACAGCACATAGCATAAGGTATACGATGGCATCGAGAAGCAAGCGCAATGATGACTCTTTCTGATTCGCCGACCAAAGGACGATTGAGTTCGCCAGCAGCTAGAGGTGGTCCAACCATAGCGATGCCTAATTTCGTGCTTAGTTTACTCATGATCTCTGATTTACCCGTACCTTTAAAAAAAGTTGATCTCTCTCAAGAGAAAAGTTCTCAAACAAAAACATTACATACCAGGAGGTCCATACATAATGAATCCACGCGCAGGCTTAATGAGTCCTTTGTCAACGGGGAGTTGTGGTTGACTCAATTCGGTTTGAATATTGTTGATCTGGGTATTATGTTCATCTATCTGTTTCTCATAATCTGTAGCATGACTTATCCATTGATCCAATGTGTTTTTCAATGGAAGCAACTTTTTTTCGAATTGTGTTCGATTGTATTGCCATTGTCGCTCAATTTGCTGCAACTCTTCCGCTTGTTCACGCGATGTATTTGCCGTATTCATTTGTAATCGCTCGTTTAAATATAACACATATGCCTGCTCTATTGTCCGATTGAGATCAGTAATCTTTTCATCAATATCCCATCGATGCATTGTTGCTTCATTCAACAATTTTTCCAAGCGCCGAACCTCGTTGATGTGGTCGTTTAGTTGATCTTGTCGTACTTGACTACTGACATTAGATCTCGTCAGTCTTAATTCTTGTTCAGATATGGTCAGGGGCAGAAAGAACTCGCCCATTGTTGAAAAGAGTCCATCATCAGCAAACCCCTCGTCTCGCATCTCAGTGAATGATGCATCGATACAAACTGGCTCTAGTTTGGATAGAGCACCGTACTTTTGAAGTGCTCGTTCAAAACGTAGCGTGTGATAGATAAAGAGTTTGATCAAATGAAGATTAGCAAGAAGTTCGGAGCGAGATTCTCTAGGTAGATTGCCTAAAAATGAAAGTCTAATATATTTATCAGCTGTATCAATGTAATTACCTGCTGATCGTGGAAGTTCTCCATCCGGTGAACTTTCTTCAAAGGAACGTCGTCGATCATCAGCAGCATTCTCTCGTTCTCGGTCAACTGCTGCCTTCAGTATTCTCTTTGCATTCATTGACAATCTTTTTATATTGTCCCATTCGGTTTGTTTTAAATTGGATAGATGAGGAAATGAAAAAATGTCCTCGGCACACAATGCTTCAAGCCATTGTTTAGCTTTCATATTATCCTCTTTGGCACAGACATCTTCAACGAACAGTTCAAGAGAACCCGTACGTGGACGTTCGAAGATGAATGAGCTTGCAATTTCATTAGCTTGTCGCGTGCCACTAAAAACAAATTGACAGTGGATGCGAGCATCGTTGGCAAGGACCCAACAAGATGGGAAGGATTTTTGAAGATGAGAACGAAGTTCAATTTCGAAGAGACCTCGAAAATGATCATAAGACCAAGTGCCAAATTCATCGGTGATGCTCAGAGGCTCAGCGAAACGCAAACGTTCTGCTGACCGCTGACGAATTGTACCTAATAAGCTCATTTGTTCATGAATAAATAAAGCAAGGAGCGATCCAGGATGAAGAAGAAATCGTTTGTTGTCACATGGCGAGCAGGTATCATCACTGCTAGATCTAGAATAAAATTATAAAAAGACATGAAAAGAGTTTGACGTCAAACTATAAAGTCTTGAAATTAGAGTTAAAAAGCCTTTTCATAAAATAGTTTAGTTTTGAGAAAGATTTGTCAAAATTTTATGTGATGGCTATTATTAATCTTGAAAAAAGCCCTGTCCATTTTGTCGGTCTACCTTTACTTCTAGCTTTCAATAGTTAAAAATTACAATTTAGATTAGTATACATACTTGTATATGCTGTCTTTCTTGACAATTTGCAAGAGAAACGTATGAAGAAAGTCGTTCATATCTTTTCCTTGACGTTTGATGATAAGTACACATTTAACTTCGGTCAAAATTGTTGGTACTTTATCTTCTTTTGATGATTCTGATGCTGATGGACGAATGGAATGAAGACCTAATGACAATTGTTGTACTGAACCTTGGATACGTATGTCGACACATAAGAAGGTTTGCTCATCATCTTCGTACTTGACACATTCTTGCAATATCTCTTGGTGGTCATCCAGATCAGCTTGTATTCCGAGTTGTTGAGCAGCCTTTAGTAGTGATGTTTTATCAACGTCATGGCCATCAAATTTATTAACTTTTGACAATCTTCGATAAAGATCACGAAAAGTTTTTATATTCGCTTCATTCAAAGAGATCCCTGGTTTGAAATATCTATCGGGAGTAATTGTTAGATTATGGGTTGTCATTCTGCTAAAAGAAACACAATTAATATTGAATGAAAAAATCTATTTTGAAGCAGCTCACCTTTTATTTTTATATGTTGGTTTGGCCTTCGCTTCAAAATCACAGTGGGTTTTTTTTCACTATGGCAGAGCGTATTGTTTGCTTATTCTATTTTTTTTTCTTGCGTTCTCTTGTTTTTGCTTTATCGTCAAACAACTATTGTGATTCAGATATTATTTTGTTTCCTTTAGATAATATGAAATAGTGACTTAACAGTGTAAAATTTCTTTTGTTATCGTAAGTGATCAGAAAAAAAACGATGGACGTTTCCAGCTGCGTATTATTTTATTTGGAACTTTCCCTGCTGACGACACATTTCTCTGTCGAGATAAATATATTTACATTACTAATATTATGGCCCCACAACTTTATAAAACTTTCTATTCCTTACTCTGTTCGACTTTATTTGCATACAAATTTTCATTCTCACTTTTCTTTCTTTCAACAAGCAAGGTGATTTTACGTTAGTCGTCTCATTTCTCTCATAGTTTTCTTCTTGTTTCCATTCTGACAGAGAATGAAAAAATATACTGTAATGCATTTCTTGTATACCTGACTTTTCCTACATAACATTCTCGATAATAGATAAGTTCGTAGGTCTTACGGCATCGTATTATATGTATACAACACTATATTGCAAATTATTTTAGATTTTTTTTTCGTAACTGTTTTCATTCAATATGGCTTCGAATTTCAACAATCATGATGAAGCAGATCTTGAAATACAGAAAGTGAATAGTGAGTTGCAGCGTTTGGAGAGAGAAAAACAAGACGCCAAGAATGAATTACGAGCGGTCGAAATACGGATCGAAGAACTTAAGCAAGCATCAAAAGACCACGAAGCAGAAATTCGTCGATTGGATGAACAAATCAAGCAACTAAATAATGAACTAGAAAGACTTGAACAAGAACTCGAAGATTTACGAGATGAACAAACTCGTTTAGAACAACAACGTCGCCAACAACAATTGGAACACGATCGACTTCAGGACAAACTCTATCAAGAAACAGAACGTCTTCATCAACTTCAAGAACAATTGAAAGAACTCGAAGATCAAAAACGTGAATTAGAAGAACAACGTGCACAACTCGAACAACGTCGACAACAACTTGAGCAAGAGATACAACGAATTGAAGCACAAATTACACAACTCGAACAACAACTACAGGAATTACAAAATCATCTTGAACAATTGACTCAAGAAATACGATTACTCGAAACAGAAATAGATCGTCTGGAAGACGAAATCAAAGACTTACAAAACCGAATCGAGGCACTTGAACGACAAAAAGAACAGCTTCAACAACGTATTCGCGAAAATGAAATGAAACTTGATGCCAACGAAGCTGAACAAAAGAAAATTGAAGATATGAAACAACGCATAGCTCATTTGATCAACCTAAAGAAGAATCATATTCAAGAGTTAAGAAAAGAGCAAGCGAAGTTAGAAGCGGAAAAACGTGAAGCACAACAAAATATAGCTCACATTAAAGCAGAATTACAAGCTGCTCAAAATCGAATGAATCAATCTCAAGCTGTAGTTAATCGGCTTCGACAAGAGTTGAGCGCACTCTTACAAGAGATACAGAAGACAGCTAAAGAAATTCAACAGCTGAGTGGAGAAAAGAATAAACTACAGTAAGCTGTTTTAATTGCCTTGCAATATCTCGATAGCTACGTATATTTATTACAGAGGTCAATTGCAGACGCAGTCAAAAGAACGTTCTGATGTCGATAAAAAAAGACAGGATACAAACGCAAAACTCGATGGAAAAAAAAGCGACTTACAAAAAGCCGAACAACAACGGGATAAGCTTCAACAAAATGTGACTCGTCTAGAAAATGAACTCAAAACATTGCGTGATAATCTTCGCTCCCTGATCGACCAACGTAACAAATGCGCTGAACAGCTTGAACGTGAGCGCGAAAAACAAAGCAAACTTGAACAAGAATTGAAAACAGAAGAAGATAAACAACGACAAGCAGAGCAAGCACTTCAAAAGCAAGAACAACAGGTGAGAAACGATGAAGCAGCCTTACGACAAGCTGAGAGTAAAGAAGCATCAGCACGTACAGCTGAACAGCAAGCGCAAGTTGAATTAACAACAGCGCAAACCAATTTGGCAATTGCTCAAGCAGAGCTGGCTAGTGCAATAGCAGCAGCAACTGTTGCTGCAGCCGTTCCAGCAGCTGCTGCTGCAGCAGCAGCTCGAGTGGCAGCCGCTCAAGCAAAAGTTGCTACTTGCCAAGCTCAATTAGTACAGCGCACAACTTATCATAACCTGAAAGTGGGTGAACATACAGCAGCTCGTGCAAATACCGCAAAATGCCAAACCACTCTACAACAAGCTCGTGTAACACTTCAACAGCGAAGAAATGAACTTCAAGCTCAGAAACAACGAGTTACTGCCAAAAAGGGGGAACTTGATCAACAGAAGACAGTAGTGAAAACAACAAAAGATAAACTCGAAAAATTGAAAGAAGATTGCAAGCAAGCAGAACAAAAGGTCAAAGAGAAGGAGACATCGGTTAAAAATGAAAAGTCTCAACTTGAAAAACAGAAGAAAACATGCGAAACATTGAAGACGGAAGTCAATCAACTTGATACAGCAGTCAAAAATTTAGCACAACGTGTTCAAAATCTCGATCAACAAATACAAAAATCGAAAACTGCATTGGCACAAAATGAGACTCAACTAAACAGCAAGCAATCTCAGCTCAATCAGCAAAAAAGTCAAGAAGCACAAAAAACGCGCGAACGCGATGCAAAGACAGCTGAAGTGAACAAAGAAGCGGCAATTGTACGAGAAAAACAAAAGGAAGTCATGCGCATCGACAATCACTTACAAAATGTCCAAGCAAATCTTGATATGTTGAACAAGTCAGTGCCGGAACTTGAAAGAGATCTAGCCGATCAGGATCAAAAGTTGAAAGATGTGCAAAAAGCAATGCAAAAACTTGAGGCCGAACATTCGAAACTTGAATCTCAGTTGGGCGAATTTGATCGTGAGAAACAACAGGCAGAACGAGAGATCAAAACACTGACGCGTGACATTGAAAGACAACGTGTGGCTCTGAACGAAAAACAACTTGCAAAAGGCTCTCTTCAAGCAGAAGTCAACAGAAAAAAATCAGATTTAGCAGCAAAACAATCACAAAAGCTAGCGCGCGAAGCCCAATTACATGCTCTTGAAGATCAACAGCTTGCTAATAGACAAGCAATCAAAAATGTTGAAAAAAATATGAATGACACGGAGCGACAAATACAACGGCAGACGACTTTACAGCAGGAAACAAAACGTCTTTGTGATCAAGCTGAAGCACAACTACGTAATACAGAACGTGATCTTCATCGACTTACTCGGCAGCTGAATGAAAAACAAAACACCTATGACAAAAGAAAAAAAGTTGCAGACAATTTGACTACCCAAGCAGAGCATCGGCGAACAGCACAAGTAGCTGTTGATCAGGAACTGTCGCAACTATCGTCTACACTTCAGTCTCGTCGAGCAAAAATAGCTCGAACACAACGTAATATTTATCAAGCGAACGAGTATATTGAAGCCCACGAAACGAAACAAACATATCATACAAAAAATGTTACTGTTGGGCATGGACGATTTGAAGAATACGACAGAGAAGATGATGAGGAACATGTAACCACCAAAGAAAAACTCTATGCTTAAGTAGATTATGTGAGGAAAGTGTCTTGTCAGCTTTTATTATTATAGTACTTACAATCGTTTTTATACTAGAAAATGACAGTGTATACTTTTGAGAGAAAAATATATTGAATATGTCATGAAAAAGTCGTTTCTTGATTTCTGATACCCATGTATCCATTTTTTAACTTTCGACGCGTCCGCAAGTGTTTGTCAGCAATATAACTTCACGCGTCTGGATGCTTCTAAAATGCAACATTTTTGGGTGTTCTAACGCGTTCTGATAGAGAAACGCATCCTGACGCTGTTTATTGTTAGATGCGTCTAAACGCGTTTTAGGATATCCAAAATTTGTTAAATTTTAAAAAATTGGGCTCTATATCATGGCATCGATCCATTTTCGTCGCCACATGATATTGTTATTTCAATTTAACACATTATTAAGTTATTGAATAGAGTGCAACAAACGAGATTCGACCACGATACCTACAGTATGAAAGACATTGAACTTACCACGAAGCAATAAATACTCGTACAGTCTTATCAGTTATTATCACGTGACTTTTTATAGAGAAAAAACATTAAGAGCAATTACTTCATTAAATTATATAAACATGGAAATATTTTAATTTTTTTAATTTATTAGTATCACTTAAAATTGCACACACAACATCGGTTACGTATGATTAAATTCATGAAAATATAATTTTAGTTTTGAGATCACAGAATACGAGAAAAACCGTTTTTTCGATAATTAATTGCTGATTCAATAAATGTGTACTAGATGCGGCATTTCAGCTTTTTTTGTCTATTTAAAGTACGAAAAAAAATTTAATTTAAATTTTGAATTCAAATTAACTAAATATTTTTTTTCTTTTTCTTTTTTTACTTTGAATGAAATTTTTAATCATATCGAGGTGCAGATGAATTTTATAGAATTTACTTTTTAAAGAAATAAATGGGAATTAAATCAAATAAATTCAAATTAAGGTTTTTTGTATACGATTATGTGCATTTTGTTTTGTCTGTCACATTTGACTCTTTAGTGTAAGATCTTTTATATGAAGAAACAGAAGAAAAGTCTTAGAGTTAGCATATACAAATATTATATGTATGATAAATGCATTCATAAGCAACCCCGATAAAATATTTGTTGCACATGGACGCATCTAAACTCACGGTGACAATAGAATTTGGATGAGCGTTTTGTGTTCTGACCACATTTAGACGCTATTTAAAGTTGTTTTTAGTCGCATTTAGACGCAGTTCTGTTTCAAGTTGTGTTTGAAAGCAACTCTACCATTGTGTCTGGGCTACATCTAGATTCTTTCAATTCTTCTGTTTCTTATCTGTTTGTATCCCTAATAGGTTTACATGGATACCAACTTTGAACTTCATGTTTGAGGTGAAGTAAACATTCTTGCTTAACATTTAAATTTTATTGTTTTCGAAATTTAAAGTGCTACGTTTAACGTATGTGCTAGACAAGAGCGAAATTGATTTCGTGAAAAAAGTGCTGGTGGTGACATATAAGAAAATGATATTGTTGTAATACCGTTTTCCAATGAATGTTCTGTTCATTTCAAAATTTGATGTGTACTCATTTATTTCTATTTCACATATTAACTAAGTCTTCATGACTTTATATGATGAACACAAATATGATGAGATTTCTCGTATGCAACTATTTATGTTTATATTCCGTTTCATGCAACGCTAGCCACTGATATTTTAAATTGCAGATTATCAAGAAGAGTCCTCTTTAAGAATTCGAAACGCAGTGAGACTTGAATACGTCGTCTATATAATCGACTATATAATTTTTATGCTTCTTTAAATGAAAAACACTTAGTTCAGTTTACTGTTCGAGATATAGTCACGTATACTGTGACGAAGTAGTCTGAATTATTGATAGCACTATATGCACTTGCAGCTAGAAACGCGTTCGGATGCAAAAGTAAAAGCAATCGCATTGAAACACGTCTAAGTGAATATTATTTCCAGTTATAAACGCATTCCGATGCAAAAACGAAACTGTTCGCGTTAAAACGCGTTTAAAAATTAATATGAACCAGTTGTGATGCGTTCTAGTCGTGAAACGCGTCTGAACGCATACACGACTTTGCAACACGTTCAACCATGCATATGGTGAACGCATGTCAGTGCGCTTGGAAGCTGTTTCAATTACAGACATGTTTAAACGCGTCAAAGATGCGTTTTATGGTTACATGGAAATATAAGGAAACATTGATGTTGGGATTTTCATGACAAAAAGTGTTGAAAGATTCAGAAGCCTCAAATTTACTTTAACGTTGCTGTCCTTGAGACCTATAATCGTATGTGTGAGCGCTGTAATGTGCATGAGATCCTCCACTCACGCTCAGACCACTCTATGTAAACCATTTACCACTTCTCCGCTCGAATCATCCCTGCGAGAGTACCCTGACTACATAGTGATACAAATAAATTCTTGTGCCTATTACGTGAGTAGTCAGTGTGTACGCAGAATTCAAGTGCTAAGTGAGATAAACGGCTTGAAAATTTGTTTTTCAAAAGACAGTCCGTGAAATTTTCTGCAAAACACAATAAAAAGAGCTTTGGAAAAGCATAACTGAAAAACTATATCTGGTCAGCCGTATCATACTCTACAAGGGTTCACTATCAAGCTTCTATTTTTGTTTTTTCAATTTGGTCTCACTCTTTGATCGCACACAGAAAAGAATTGAATACATCATTTTTTAGCCCACAAAAAGCTCTGTCTATTGTATACCTATTTAAAGCAAAAACATTTCTTTTTATCCTCTCTTATTCTACATGGTTTTAATGATCTTCCATTTAGAATCATCAAAATTTGTATTTAGTTAAGTATGCGATTAGTACGGATTCAAATCTATTACCAGTTTGAAAAAGAGTATTTTACCTCAATTTAGATACAAGCGAACTGTTGCAAAGACTTTTCTGCAATGAGTAATACAACTGAGTAGAGTCATCAGTGACGCCAATCTGTTTTTCAATAAAATTCGCTAGGGGAATACCATAGACATATCTGAAGATCTTTTTGAACTCTATTAGAAACAGTACAACATAAAAGCATAGACAACTTTATTTAGAATAGGCTGTAGTCTGTTCAAACAGAAGAAGAGAAATAATTAGTTTGGGTGTGTAGGTGTGTGGTGTGGATGTGAGTGAAGGGAAGGGAAGACACACCCACACTCATACCCTTTGATCAGGAAACATTTCGCCGTTTACTTGGAATATCTCATCAAGATATGTTAATTAGTGTAGGACACACTATTTATTGGATTCGTTATCAATTGGATGAGAATAGAAAATTTAAATTAATAATTTTTTCTGCTTCATCAGATGAAGTTAAATTAGCGACGTGAGACAATGTATTTGAATCTCTAACAAAATTTTATTCACAAATTGATTCAAATATTTTGTTTTCGCTATTCGAATCAATTAATAGAAATGACAGTTAAAGAAAGGGATCCTGAAGCACGAATTATTAAAAATTGTTATTCAGGATATAAATCAGATGGATTTATGCATCTACATAGATGCTTAAGTATACAAGGTCAACCGACATTATTGCAAGTTAGAGCAGTTTTACATAATCAGATTGGCATTAATGACTTGTTTAGAGAAGATGGACGAACAATAACACACGAAGAAATTTTATTAAACAATGAATATTTAGCATTTAATCGATCTTTGAGTGAACTTAAACAACATGCCTTGTTAGATCTTAGTTCTATTCTTCCGTAGTTAACATGTTTTTGATAGTTTTCTTTTCTTGATCACAGAATTATCTGTCTACTTTTCATGTATCATAACGGTTCCTTTAGTGATTGATGTAATGAACACATTATCTGGGTGTGTGGGTGTGCAACAGTAACCGAATCGAACCGAATTTTTCGGGTTCGGGTTCTGTCTCTGGTACCAAACATGATACAAAACCAGGAATTACCGTAAATATATCGTTATCATGTAATTTTTAGGAAAGAAAGTCCATACCCATTTCCTTTCAGCATTTTGTTTAAACATGTGTACGATTCGGCATGAGATAACTTGATAATTTTTATTATCGTTTTTAATAATAGTTTAATGGAATTCGAAATCAGAGTTGATGATGAAATGATAAGAAGTTGTGGTGATGAAATTCCAATCTGATAAATAATAAATCGAAGAATTAGTTTACGACATATTCAAATGAGAGATAGAATTGAATAACTTAGTAGAATATCGATATATGATAACTAGAAGATATGAGTGAAGAGAAAATCGCAATAGGTTAACTATGTCAAGAATATTTTTGTTCTTTGAAAAAAGCGATCGTGAAGAAAGAATGAATTAAAGAATTACATTGTGGATGTGGGTGCGGATTGTTCCTTCATCTAGACATCTACCCACCCCAATGTTTTTAAGGAAAAAATGTATAGCCCAGGTGATTGAATCCTATCTGTAGGTTCCATCGGAAAAGATCCAATCAGTTCCTACTCTTTATTATAACGGTGATTTCGGCTTTCACTGACACAAATGTATGAGAGGTTCACCACACTCGTCAACGAATTGGAACATTGTATTGATATTTGTATGCTCCCGCCAACAGATCGCTACTTCTTCCTCTCGCTATCTTTGCTATTTGTATCTTGTTTACTTTTGCTTCTCGTACTCAATGGTTGACTAGTTATTCTCGTTCTGTCTTAACTATTTTCTTGTTCTTTCTTTCTTCTGATATTTTTCGTTTCTTTTATTTTTCTTCCTTTCACTGTCGCATGCAAGTACTATTCAAGGTCGAGGCAAACTAATGGATTGTCGACAGTTAGAGCATTTTTTTTCTCCCATCGATCCCTTACTATTGAAGTCAATGCACTTTTCGGACTATTTTAGCGTTTTCATTGCAATAAAACCCCGTTTCAGAAAGACTACATGTGGGTAGATATTATATTTAGTGATGAACCTAATTTTAAGACAATTTTAATATTTTGCATTTTTTGCCCTATCGATTGTGATATCGAATCATTGTTCTAAAATTTCGTTTTGTTCATGACAGTGAATAATGGCATTGAAAAATGCAAACAAAATTCTGCTTGTGAGTGACATTTTGAGAATTTTCTTGTCATAAGTCATCGATTTTCAAGTTTCATTCTTTTATTTCGACAACGAAGTTTAAAATCTTAAATTTATATCATTTATATAGAAAATTAAATTTTCTACAAGATGACATTCTTTGGACTTCTCTGCGTTGCTTATGAAAATTGATGTTTCGGAAACGCTTTTGGTGAACATATCAAAGTCTTGATCCAATATACAAGCAAATAATGCCATCTCTCCATTCCATTCTATTTTCAAACTAACTTCTGTAATTAGACTCATATGTATAGAGAAGAGTTTCTTCAGAATAATAGAACGTACCCCTATTTTCTACGTTTCGCCGTTCGAAAATTATAGGCAAAGAACTTGTTGACTCACAGATGGCACCTTTTGCTTGTGTAATTTATCAAAACTTACATCTGTGCAGTAAAAAAGTATTTCCGGCACATCGATTTTCGTAGGCATGGCAAATAACTGCCAAGAGGGTCATCTTGTAGAGAATTCAATTCTGTACACAACTAGTCGACATTGAGACTAATTGCATTGCTCAGTTTTCAATATCATTATTCATTGTCGTCAACAAAAACCAAGTTTTAGAACAATGGTTCGATATCAAAAATGTTAGGTCAGACAACACAAAACACTAAAATTGTCTTAAAATTATGTCCATCACTTTATGGATATTCCCATGTATTGAGTTTCGATGCATAGGAAAGATAGAAAGTGTTCCATCTATGGGAGTACAAAAACATAATAACTATTCATCCGTCCTCCTGTGGATATGCTGACGTGTAATAATTAACATTTTTTCTTATCATAATGCGTCTTTTTAAAACTATTTTGTTCATTTCTAAAATTGTTACAGTAAATAAGATCAGTTCTGGAGTCGCAATTGTACTATTTAGACGAAACGTTGTTTCATTCAGTTTAAAGTTTACATCGTACTCATAGAACGTTTTCGAACTCAGGCACTCCTGAACACGTTGACAAGCGTTATTTTTAGATTCATATAGAGGCGAAAGGTTGCATGTAAGCTACATTCGCATACAAATAGTATTAGGTTATAATACGTCATTTTCATAGTAGTGAGGGATTCTGGATACTTCTCTCTTGTATTCTTCCATGCCACTTATAGTGTGGGGTCTGCATCATTGCTTCCGTGAAAGAACACACGAATGTATATTCGGCACCCACCATCCATTAAAATATAGACCACATTGATAAGGTGTTGTGTGAAAATCAAGTGTGTTATATTAGTAAAGCAATGCAGAATATATGAACATCAAAGAAAATTAAAACTATGGAGAACATGTTTTCTATATCTGTATAAAAATAATCGGAATTTGGGAAACATTCTTTTCTTTTCTGCAAAGATCAAGGTCAAGAGTCATTGAATAGACGTTTTCTGGTTTACTGAAAACTTTCCTACCATTCTTTTTTCCTTCGAACTTTGTACGATACATTCTATTTGTATGAGCCATACTGTATGTTTTTCATCATTCTTTAGAATCTGTTATCGTTCGACCTGAAGCAGAACAAAATTATTGATATTATCTTCTCTTACTTTTCCCTAGTTGTTCTCTTATTTCTGCTCTATTTATCTATGTGTTTATTTAAAAGATTATACAGCTGTGCACAATGGAAATGCACGATGAACCAGAATCTGAAAAAATGACTATCATGGATGATGCTTCTATCCCTGTTATCAAATCTTTGTCTCCAGCTAATGATCCTGAAATCAGACGAACACGAAAAATTCTCTTGATCATACTCAGCATTTGTATTGTAAGATTTTATTACATTTCATATTTGCTATTGAACGATAATGTGAAGAAGTTTCTGGAGCATAGTCTTTGTTTGGTTTGAAATCGATGACGCTTTCTGTGTTGTACATGTACGACAAAAATTAATATCTATGTCAAAATCTAGACAAGGTGCACATGAAAATAGAGAATTGAATAATATTTTTACTTTTCTATCATTCTGAAGACATTTTGCTATAAATATATCAACAGACATACTCAATTGTTTTTCAATCAAAATTGAATGAGAACTTTTTTCAGAACAAATCCTAATAATATTTATACTCCTGCAGCACCCAACAATAGCGATAAAATTTATTGCTGACATATATGAATGAATTGTTTAGGCTCTTTCGGGAATTAATTTAATAACGCAGCCCTTTATTCGAACAGTGATTTCACCTCATTCACAAAATGCTCAACTAGCCATACTAATTGGTCAAATTCTTATTCCGATTCTATTCTTCTACGGCTTTGGAATATTCGTCGCCTATCGATATCATCGCATGGGTCTACCCGTGGTATGTATGCTACATATTTGACTGACTGAATTGCAAGGGAGAAATCAGCAAATTTCGATCTTAACAAGTCTATTTTCGAGTTCATCAAGCTTTAAAATCGAAAAAAGTCTGAAAAAATCTAAAAGCACAAAATGATATAGAAATGTTTTTGAAAAGTCGTTAACCGATTACCTTTCGTAGCATCCTTTCACGATATTCTGACATATCTAAATTCTCGAAGTCTTGTAAAATTGAATATAAAATAGAACGGCGATAAAGGTCATTAACCATTGACAACGTCAATTGGTTCAAGTTACCGATTTCAATTATTTTCACAAGTTCAGAAAAGTTTTTAAAAGTTCTTAAAGCCCAAACATATATCGATATTCTCCAAATTAAATTTCACCTATCTAGTTGTGTAGAGCATAGTCGACTTCCTTACCATGATCACAAAATATCAACACTTCATCAGTAATGTAGAGAAGATAATCGGCTCATAACATTATAGCGAAATGTGAATAACACGAGAGAAATGATTTTGAACCTGTTCCACGAGATTAAATTATATAGATTTTTTCGTACGATCATAGCACTGAGCATGTAGAAGTGAATAGAAATCATATTTTTCCTAGTCTCGCGATGGGACACAAATTGAGACGATAAGTGATACTGATTAGGCTACACTCAAAACAAATGCGTAAAATCTCGGTCAACATATCTATTCAACAGAGAATTTGAGAACATACTAGACATATTAGGTTTTGTAAAATAATTTACGAGAGTCAAATTCGACATTTCACAAAAACGCTGTTTGATTGTTTAACCATTCTTCAGTTTGTGTTCTATTTGAATTTTACAACTTTAGAGCTTGGTGGCCATTGTCGAAACCGCTCTTTTATAAAATTCACTTTTTGAGGGTGTGGGTGTGATGTGCGTGTGTGAGTGTTGATGAAGAGAATGCGCTCATTTAGACTCACACCCACACCCTCACTTGACAGTGTTCATCAATGAACAAAACTTGATAGAAACGAGTGATTACGAATTTCTTATTGTGGAAGGAAATTGTCTATGTCGTGCATACTATGAAACCACTCAAACACAGTTCAACGTTTATTTAGCAGCTAAACATCAAATAGAAACGAGTAAAACACTGGAAAACGAATTAATAGAAGTCGATCATCGCCGGATCCATCGTGATTAATATACCAGAAGAAGTTGAGCAATTAGGTTTGATGACATGCATGCAAATGAAATAGAATCGTCTTCAAAATCATCTGACCAAGAGATAACCGAAATAGATCAAAAACTATTGTCGACCGAGGCGGCGGAGCGATTCTAATCTAGGGGAGGCTCAAAACTTCTCAGAAACGATAGGAAGGTGATGCTCGGGGAGGGATATTTTCTAGCTTTTCCACTAACTTTTATCAAGGGATATCGGATGTCTCAATGTGTTTTTGAACAGCATCTATTTGACATATATACCCTTCTATAGGCGACTGATATAATCTAGGAGCGTTGTCGAAAGATGTCCTATGGAAGTTAAGAATTCTTCGTGGTTTTTTCTTTGGAATTTCCAGGATTCATTTTAATTAAAAAATTTCTCTATTTCATAGCATAAAACATAATATAACTTTACTAAAAAAAAATCCATGATTTTCAAGAATAAGCGTTCATCTTTCAGCTGTTCTTCATCTGAAGTCTTGTCTACTTTTATCTTCGGTGTCATATGCCTGTGTTTGCCTCAATTTCGTTCAGTTGACGATGAAAGAAGTACCTAAGTACAGGAACTTTCAGAAAAGTTTCGAAAAAATGAAATNGTTATGAGATGGGAAAAATTGTTCTATACATTTTTGCTGGAGTGATCCGAATTACCCCAACTAGATTGACTGACTGATCCGAATTACCCCATTTGGGGTAATTCGGATCAGCACTTGTAGTCTTTTGCCATTTTAACTATAACTTTTTTCTGGTGAAAGGTTTTTAAAAAATTCTTTCAGCATTAGAAAGAGGACAGTTTGTTCTAATTGCACTGCAAAAATCACCTTGTTACGACGTACAATGATTGAGAGCGAATAAAAACAAAATCGATTTTCTAATTTTTGATCCGAATTACCCCTAACGAGTGTAATTCGATTAGACATTCTTTACGGATTTAAGCAAAATATTATTGAATTTATTTCGAAAAAATACAAAAAAAAAAAAATTTTTTTTTTCTTTTCATACAATTATTAGTCTTTTGCTTTTTATACAAGAATCGAAAATTGAAGACGAAGAAATGATGTTTTAATTGTTGACGAACGAAGATAATTAGATAAGGACTTTTGTTGAATATAAAGAAAGTTTTTTAAGGTGACGATAATTTTATCTTTTTCTTTGTTCTACTTTATATATATTTGTTGTCTATTGCAAAAGAATGTCTTAATCTTTTTGATTTATAATCTACAATAACTAAACCATCATTTGATTTTTTTTTAAAAAGATTAAAAACATTCGTCATATCATAGAACTACATGTTTTATGAATATTACGATGTATATTATTTATTCAAGATGAGAATAATTTAATTTATGGCATTTATACCTTGTCAACTTTTGATAAAATGTTCATTGATACTATTAATATAAAGTCTTGTTAATGAAAAGATTTTTCTATAAGATTGACTTCTTACTAAAAATACTTTAAGCAGATCAAATGTAATTTTATCATATTACGCGAGTGTAGTACAATAGAATATGTTTTGATCTACAATTTTATCAAGTAAAAATTCATCTTGTCACTTTAGCTTTTGTTAAATTCCAATTCCAATATCAAGATAAGATGGAAGAAAAAAGAAGTTCGTCTATAACATGAAGTGTGAGAGACAATTTAATTGAATACATCGGCTAGAATATAAAGTTGAGACAAACTTTTCCCTAATGCATGACGGCAACAAGTGATGACAAGATAAAAATGTCTACAAGCTAAATAAGATTAAATAATGATGTTCAGCTACTGAAAGAAAAAAAAACAAAAAACAGAATGTTCAAATAGTCTAATTTAAAGAAAATGATCATAATAATAAATCGTCTTGATTCTCGAAGAATTAAAATAACTCTATCTATTATTATAGTATATAAATCGGTATATGTTTGATTAAAAATTACATATCAAAGTAATCTTTTTCAAAGAATAGAATAGATATTTTTCTTATTGTTAACAAGTTTTTATTACAAGAATATATCATATTAATTATTTTAATTTATTTTTATAAGCTTTTTTTTTTTTTTGTACAACTATTAGTTTTTCATTTACGGATAAGTAGAGACATTGTGATATGAATATTAAGTGTTGTTTTTTTTTTTTTTTTTCAATTAATAGAAGTACAGAGAGTAATTATTCAAGTAGATATTACTGAAGAAGAATTTTGTCTAATTATGTTTTTATTTTATGTTAGGGAAAAATTCTCATTTTAAATATTGATTCGATTAAAATTGAAAAATATTCTGTAATTTAAATTGATATAAATTAAAATGGTTGATTTTTTTTTTGTTATTATTTGATTTTATATTTGTAGAAAAAAAATCAATTTCAATCGACATATATTCAAAAGAAAAGATTATTTTATTGAGAATCTTACTAATGAAGAAATATTTCTAATATGAACACGAACTAATCTTGATATTATGGAAGATTGATCGGATCAATCAATCTTCGAACAATATTAAAAAATTTATTTCATCATATAAAAAATTTTCTTATAAGAACGTATTTTTGTCAGAGGTAGCTTTATTATTTAATCATTTATTATCTATTGATATTATCCAAATTAATCAATAAATTATAAGAAGAAATTTCATAAATAGAAAAATATGTTATTACTACAGTATTTTTATTTTTTGTAATTTTTCTTATTTTATAAAGTTATTGTTTAAATAATATTGCCTACTAAATATCGTATCTTGAATACTAAATATTTATTTAAATCAATCAAAGCACAATAAAAATATATATATGATAAAAGCATGTCATATTGTAATATAATTCCATCATCTGCATATATTTCAAGACTTTGAACCGTCTACTAGATTGTTTTAAATCATGCAATAGTTGAACTTAGTTAATCATAATGATGTTTTGCCAATAGATAAAAATATATTGATTATTTAGTAAATATTCTTTCATGACACAAAAATAAAAAATGTCTCAACATACTAAACATCTCATTTGTTTTTTTTTTTTTTCTCTACATATCAATTAATGTCAGTCTATGTTTTACCAATCAACTATTATGTTAAACAAAGTAAAGAATGTCATAAAAATCGAATTTCTTTTCTATGATCATTTTTCAACTTATATGTTAGTTTAGAATATCAATGGCATTGACATTTTCTATTCAGATCGCTTGGGCATATGTAAGATGATGGATAGAACATAAGTCGGTCATGTCTATTCAATCGACATCGAGTTCGCTTTCATTTTTTTTTTCTTCTTTCTTTTTTTTTTTTTTTACTAGGGGAAAATCTGGAGCGTTGTTGCACTACCGTGCGCATTAACTCTTCTTTCTTGCAATAAGCATCATAACATATTCTTCTCTTCTTGCCTTCATGCAGTCATGCATTCTGACTAGAAGAACACGAGAACGTGCATTATTGAAACAACAACAACAGAAGATGTGTTCTTTTGTTTGCCTTCCGTAAGTGGTCTTGAAATAATTAGACAAACAAACAAGCAGTCTAAGAATAGAAATTTTTTATTACAAAAAAAGAAGATCAAATGTAAGCACGATTCATAATTATCGGTCAATGATAGACAAATACTAATGTTTTATTGATTTAAATCAATTCGTTTTTCTCGAATTTTTATGAACATATGATAAACATAAAAAAACCTATGCCTGTTCTTTGTCATCGATACGTAATAAGAGATAAGCTCGTGCATATACTTGTGTAACCAACAAATTGAAGTGTGTATCTATCTTTCTAGCATTCATATTATCCTTACTAAGGCACGTATTGGTATAGAGTAAAAAACGAGAACTCTAACGCATATTTGTATTTCTACTCCTTGATTTAAAAAAAAAAAGATATTAAGTAAGACGAAGAAACAAAAAGAAAACAGAGAAGTCCATCATTACAACTTCGACTAATAACATAAAATAATCATCTAACTGTAAGTAAAAACAAAAAGGATTATATGCGTAGTTGTATAATAACTACTCTGTATATTCTATAATTAATATCTATTTTGACTCATAGTAACTGAGTTGATAAAAATTAAAGACGAATGTATGTCTACTACTCGTGAGTCAATGACGCTTAATATCCTTTTTAGTATTGTAAATAATGAGAAAACTTGACTCAACCATAATAAAATGAAGTCAGGAAAGAAAACCAGATACGATAGTAAATTTACGTCTACTTGAACCATCTCTATGATTCGAGACTAGAATTTGAGATATAAGAGTAATTGAATTTGACAGTTCGAATAGCTGAGTTTGTTTTTTTTTTTTTTTATATATATATATATATGTGATGTGTCGTACCAATCCATTGAAGCTATTGAGTATTTCTAGAAGAAGTTTGACGACTAGATGATCTTTTTTTTTTTTTCTTTTATAAGAAAAGAAGAGAAAGAAAAACTAAACATATAGTAAAAAGTAATAGTATCTTTTTGTTGTTGTTCTCTTATTTCTAACTTGCCATCAAACTTATGTTAGTTTTCATGTTAATGTACACATTAGTTACTAATATTACTTCTGTCATAAATGATTCAATTAATTTGACTAAATAGAAACAACATTTCTTTTTTATTTTCTATGTTCATCAAATGACAATCGGCTAATATTTTCTTCTAATTTTTTGAAACATTTTTTTTTTTGTTGTTCTTCATTATTTTTCTTTTCTTTTTTTCAGATATTGTAGGAAAAACTTAATCGAAATGATTATATTCTCAAATGAAAATGAACATCAATCATTTTGCATTTATTATTCTATTCTTTATTGGATGTTTATCATTAATCAATCAAATAAATTGTTCGAATAATAATACATCAACAATGTTAATTTTAGCAACATCATCATCATCAATCAATAATTATTTTAAACGTCGATTATCAAGACATTTTATTACGAAAAATAATAATTTTACTGATGATAATATTACTTCATTAACAAATCGTATACGAATACTTGATACTTCATATAATTATAATGCAATGAAATATTTACCAAGTAAATAAAATTAGAATATAAATTTTGTTTCTTTCTTTTATTTTATTTTTACTTTTTTTAAGCTTTTACAAAAACACAAATTAAAGTTATTATAACTGTTGTTATTATTATTAGTTTTATCATGTTTATTATAGCTATATTTCGGTTTAAGTAAGTTATATGCTCACATAATTGGATATATGTGTATGACGTTATGTCTGATTTGATATATGAATATATTTTTTTTTTCATATTTAACCATCGATCTTGTCCATACATATTTCATCGTTATCGAAAGAAAAACGAGAGAGAGAGAGAGAGAGGGAAGAGGATTGCGATTAACGTCGAGACAAGTGAACATAAAACATGCATTTATTTTATTGCATAAACATTGTCTCGAATAGAGTGAAGAGAGTGCAAAAAAGGTAAAAGTTAATGGAAATCCCAACGACTACATACGATTATTTGTAAGTATAACATGTAAATAATCCATATTTCTTTCTTTTGTTGAATAAATTTATTAAATTGTAAGGCATATCACATCATCAAATTGTAACACATTTTTCTTTAGAGAATAAAATTAACTTAATTTAATCTTTTTTATATTTGATAAGATACCGATCTTATTAATACTTTGATTCAGATATTTAAAAATAAAAGAAATGATGTTCTATTTTCGGTGCACTCATGCACCTAGAGAAAACTATCCTTATGACCTATGTTTATAATGTATTAAAGTCATGAAAGTGCACTTTTTATCTGCTTTCCATCAATGGTTTCTTAGTGCTTTTCCATCATTCCATCAATGTCACATCCGTTGTAAAGAACAGTAGGTGTTCATGTACTTCATCATGATGTCTTTCCATCAAGTGACATATATGATAATTTTTTAATACAACTGAAAAGTGTCGTTATTGAATTATTTATAATGCTCTTATTATATATATACATACATATAATCTTAAAAAGAGTTTTATATCTATAACTATCTAAAGATTGTTAATACGTATATTAAGAAAAAAAAAAAAATTACATAATATGAATTTAAATTTTGTCGAAATATTCTTGATTTATTTTTTTTCATGACACACAGGTAAAGTTCAAATTATAAATCTTATACATAATAATTTCGATCTTAATTAATAAAGTACAACAAAAATTAAACATATAAGTGTCTGTAGACCTTTATTTCAGAGTTATAGTTATTTTACTGAAATGTACCAACAAATGAAATGGTGGTATTGTAATCTGAAATTTCGTTCACATTAGCTAAAAAAAATGTTTTCTTTGCAAGACATTGAAAATTTCCAAAAATCATTCATATCCTATGAAACATGTGAGAATATCAAATTTTCAGAACATCCAAGTCATAAATAGATCTATATGTGAACGAAATATGATCATTAAATTTGTTGATACACACTGTAAACTAGAGCCTAAAATTCCAGTAAAATAGCTATAACTCTGAAAAGAAGAGATCTAAGGATACTTATCCTTGTGAAATATTCCATAGCTTAGTGGCATCTAGCCTGATACATAGAGTCTGAAATAAAAAATGATTTATCAGCTGAAACAAATCTTTCGTTAGACTAATATACTTTGTAATATGGCTTTTAATGTTGACATTTATGTTCAAGCTTATCAATAGCAGAGTCTATCGAATAAAGCCTTCCATATGGCTTAGGAATTTTTTTTCTTAACGATGATACCAGTGTACTCAAAATATTTTGAAGTTGTGGAAAATCTATTTCTCGCAAAATTTAAGAGAAGTTTCTTCTTTGTCGATTAAAAATTTTTAGATTATTCATCTTTTTTCTGATAGAAAACCTGAAAGAAAGTGACTAGAAATTCTGATGTAAATAAAATAGAAAACTGAAACTTTCATCTTTAGAAAAACTAGATAAAACACTAATTATAATGAATTTTCAATTGTCTGATGTGCATCTGATTCTCCAATGAAATATATACAAAACTACCTAAGCGTCAGATTTTTGGATTTAGTTATTCAGAATTCATAGCTATTCTAGTAGAAATTCTTAGTCAATTTTTCAAACAATTATTGTGAAAGAAAAAGAATTTTTTTTTGCTTTTTCTTATGTTAAAAGGAAGCATTTTTTCGCCACTTTTTTTTTTATAAATTTGATTAAAAAAAACTTCGAAAAATATCTTATGAGAATCCATAATGACACCATCTCCTGTTTCCAATGCTGAAACTCACAGCATTCTACCTTATTTCTATCAGCACTTATTCAAAAAATATCCAACCGCCTTTTGTTTTAAATGGCCATTAGAATATGTTTAGAATGCTTACTTTTTTCGTTTCAGTTATATAATGTACCTCAGGCTTTTGTCAAAATTTATAAGTTAAAAGCGCCCTCAGTCAAAAAGAAAACATGCACTTTGCAGGTACTCTCCGTATTTTGTTCGAACGGAAGGCGATAAAATAAGACTAAAAGATGTAGACAATACAAACACTATCTATTATGTGTAAAAACAAAAACAAAAAAAGATCTTTAGCCCTTGCAATGCTAATATCTCCTTGAGTAAAGCATCGGAGAATTTAGAGTCTATGGGAACTTTTGCTCTTCTCATTAAGATCCATGTGTTTTAGCGCTTTCAAAATATTCTGATAAGCCATTCTGTAAAGAAAGGGGGGGGGGGAGGGATCTCATAAGCCACCATATTCCCTTGTTAGAAGCGCAAAAAGGCTTCGTAATTCTATTGTCTACATTCTTTAATTTTATTTTGAATTACACATATAAATTGTTTTGTCATATAAGATAGAACTACAATAATAAATTCCTTTTTTCTTCTACATCAATTTTCTTCGTTCAATTATATTGAATAAACGATGTATAAGTGTATTGTCTATCACTAATAAAATTAGTGACTGTTGTCTGATCAACATGTTTTGGATTTATCTTCTCTTTTTTGTTTTGTTTTGAAGGAATGCATGTCGCAATCAAGAAACAGACAATTTACAAACAGAAATCATGCGAAATCGTACTTTACAATATAATGAACCAAGTTCGAGACGTGGTAGTGTAGGAGTAAGTATTAGAGATTATTTTATGTGCAAATAATAATTATATAATAATGCTTTAATAGAAAACACAAAAAGAAAACGAGAATGTAAAATACAACTAACATGTTTTGTATTTGACGCTTGAGAGCAGTCAATAACGATAAAAGTTATTGCTTTTAGTTAACCAAGTAATGAGACAGCGATCTGTACTCGGCATTGCCATTAAAAGAAACAGAACAAACATAGAAAACACATAATAATTTATTAGGAAAAAAAAAAACGAGAACGATACACAAAAGAGGCCGGCAGTTCATAGACTAACAAGCATAAAAGAAAATCGTTCAACAGATTGTTCTAACAATCAACATTGCTTTATTCTCCTATGAATTTGACTTTGTTTTTTTTTTCTCAAATTGAGAATAGCGACAGAAATACATATGTCTGTTTGCAAATGCTTATTATCATTTATTGACTTTTATGTTAAATGAGCAGCAGCAAGTCCCACGAATGTCTTATTTCTTCCGTCATAGTTTATTACTGTATATATATGTGCATGTATGCATATGAATCTTTTTTCCGATAAATTTTCTTCGTCCTATTATTCGCTATCTATTCTATATTATCATTATTATTATTATCATCATTATCATCGTCGTCATTCCAAAAAAGAATAGATTCATTATCATTACTTGCACAAATATACTGAATCACTATTGACAAAAATATTTCCGTTAGTTTTATAATCAAATACTTGACAATAATATTTAACAGAAAGAGATACGAGAAATTTGATATTATAATGTAAGTATATAACGGTTCATTATACATATAATAAAGAGTAGGAGTATTTTTTTTTTCAAAGTCTATTCTTATTTGTTGCAAAAAACATGAAGGAAAAAAATTTCCTTTTTTCATCATTCCACTTGAGACATTTAATAATAGAGTATACTATAGAAGAATAGAATCATGATTGTTTTGTTCGAGAATGAAAAAGTGTTGATTATTGAAAAAAAAAACAAATATACTCTTAGATCATTGTTCTATTCATGTGACGATATGTCGTGACAATGAAAAAGATCTACTCGGCTAGATAATTCATAACTCATTCACTTGATAGGAATATTTCAGTAAACGGTTTCTTTTTATAACGAGAAAACTTTTTCCCAATGATCATGTTTTAGTTTTTTTTTTCTAAGATCAATTCCTATATTGAATATATATTGTGAATTAAAAAACAAAACAAAAAAGAAAGAATACAAAAATTTAACACGCTTCGTTCCGGATTTGCGTGACATACTGTTATGTACTAGCATTATTATTGTTTTTTTTCTTTTTTTCGTTTATGTTCAACGTAAAGAGCAAAATAGACGAGAGAAATCACGTTCTCAACATTTGTCTCGATCGAACTTCTTTTTCTTTTTTTTTTTTTTTTATATTTTTCTTTTATCTTTTATGTCAGAATGTTCAAGGACGAAACAACACCAAAAATTGTTCCCATCCTATATAGAGTAAATGATTGTTACAATAGTGAACAACACAATCTGTTAGAATTATTATAAGTATTTCCTATAGAACACAGTAAGATATCAAAATGCTTTTCACTTTTTCTTGTATTTGTTACTATTGCTTAATCGTAATTAGACGAGAGAAATGCTTTCTATAAATTGCTTTATTTTCATATCCTTAAGGCTTTTTTACGGAATCGTTACTTATATATATATATATACATGTATGTTAATAAAGTGACTAATAGCTTTCTAAGATACGATTTTTATTTGATTAATGCAAAGCTAAATAAGAGCGAAATCAAATTTTTTTTCTTATTAGTATACGTTTAGAATGTTAACAAAATGACATGTGAGTTGATTGCATAACTACCTAGTAGAATTGATATGCTTATTCTTTAGTTGATGGTATATATATATATATGAATGGTTAGTTCGTCTTATTGGATGAAAGAGAAAAAAAAAATAGTATAAATATATATAATTTTTTGTTGTTCACCTACTTTTCTTTCTTCTTCTTTACACCATTAAATGAATGTCATTGTAGTTAGAAAATTGGAAATGGTAAATATAGACATCTATATAGATATAAAAGAATTTAATCATAAATATTCTTATGTTTTTTTAGTATTATACTCGAAAATATAGTCGAACAACAAGTATTCGTTCAGACGATCAGATAAATAATTCGTTACCAACTAAACGACTTAGTATTCCTGCTTGTGATCACTCGTCAAAACTAGCAGCTGTCGTTGTTTTACCGTCTTCACCCGTAGATACAACAGACGTTACACATCATCATCATCATCATCATCATCATGTCATCTCCTCCTGTGACACATCGAATATTCCTAATCAACAAATATCAATTACTTCAACTTCATCTATTAATATAAAGCCAGTTGTACACAACTCAAGTTCTCCTATTGGTACGAATCAAGTAAGTATTCATATATATATATATCATTTTTATATCTATCTTTGGTAAAAAAAAAGAAAGAAAAAAACCAAAAGAATATAATTAGTATAAGAGATAAAATCATCATGTCAAGGAAACTAGGTGTTGCTCTTTACATATGTCAATCGTAATTACAACTCCATCAGTCTGTTGAAACACATATATACACTTGTTTATCTTACTACTAGATGTAACCTCGTTTTTCCTAATCGTTTTTTTTTCAGGTCTTATTTGTTTGTGCACTAAACATTTGTATACATGCATTCTTATAGACAAAGAACAAATATAGAACGATAAGATGGTTAAGATTAACGATCAACAATCGCATTTATTACCAAATATGTGGGATACTTTTTTCATTGCTGTAAGCGTTTGAATCATTCTATATATGCTTGAATGACAAGCGGAATGCCGATTAAGGGTGTACATCTCATTTTTTTTCTTCTCTTGCTTGCTTGCTACCAACGAACAATCAATTTTTTATATCTAAATTATTTGTTTCATAAAAATCATCAATATATTATTAGTAGCTTGTTCACAGAATAGTCTTATTTCGATTGATATAGATCGATTAAACAAATGTCGAGACTGTCAATCTCTTATAGACAACATAGATGAACGCAAATAAGGGCAATTTGTATGATATTTATCGACGACACACGCTTTCTATGTATCTGTTATACAGATTGATAAATGCCATGTATAAATTTGCTTACCGTTTTTCTCTCTATCTAAACTCATATAGATGTATACACGTACATACATACAGGAAGAACATTGATTCGTCTAGGGACAAAAATCAATATCCTGTGCATGCATGCAAGTAATCAGTTATGTGCAAAATTCATTTACACATGCTCACTGCGTAGTGATATCAAGAGGAAAATCATTTCAATTTTCTTTTCTACTCATATTTAACCTGTTATTGAAATTCAATTTTTATTGATAGAATATAATCTTCAATTACAATTCGAGGTATTTCATATATATATATATAAAGTCGTTAAATTTTCTTAGTAATGTAATGCATTTGAAGGCTTTTTGACAGATCAAGATCAAGTTTCTTAAAAGAATCAAATGTCAGTTACAAAAAAAAAAAGAAGAAAAGAAATAGACATTAACAACAGTATTATAAGCAATGAAGTATATAAAAGATTTAGTCTTCTCTTCGTACACAGCATTAACACGTCTGATGCACACACTATGTGTTTTCAGCCTGTTAGCTTATGATTTCGTTAATGCAAATTGAATCTATATGTTGCTACTATAGAGATGAGTCGCTTTTGATGATAGTGATGATAATGCATGTCAGTTATGTCTCAGCCACTAGTCACTCAGAAAAATACTAGAAGAGAGAGAGAGAGAAGAGAGAACATGTCGTTTTTTTGCTAAGAATCTCTTTCTTTCGCTAGCTTGTTGTCTGTTACTATACTCGCTCACTTTGTCAGCAACAAGAAATAAATATCATAAATGGAACAGAGAATACATAGAACGAGAAAATACTCTTGCTGTCATGTTAATGAAAAAGAATGTCGTTCTTCGTATTGAATAAAGAACAGTGGAACGTAGTCGAGTCAATTGGTTTGTTTCGTCTATGTGTATATCATCATTATCATTATTATTCTACTTGTTTTTAAGATAAACTACCTGTCATCGTTTAATAATTTCTCTTGCTTTCATTTTGTTTTGTTTTGTTTTATTCTTTCTTTCATCACAATTCTTTCTATTCATCATCAATCACGTCGTTTGATCCTCTGCACGGTTCCACCACATATTTTGTGCCGTCCAAATACAGTACGTTATATATTTGTTGTTAACGTGCATGATCAACGACATCGATATTCAACTAGAAAAAGAAATAATACAAAACTGTCGTCGCCAACACTTCGTAAACTTTGTCTACCGTGTATAACAACACGACATCATATTCGTCATCATACAAATAAAAAGAAACCATCAAAATTTAATCAACATCATATTGTAACGGGTGTCCCTCATGATAATAACGGTGTTGAATCATTACAACAATTTGAAGTGATTTCAAGAACATATGATACTAAATCGACAATACCGGTTGGACATAATAATGACTATTCATATGAAAATAATACTAATCATTCTCACGAGCCACACCAACATTTTGAAATTTCATTTCAGAATGAAAAAACAGAGGAGAAAAATAATGAAATATCGCTTGTAAAAATAGAAAACAAACCGATATCATCAGAAATAGTAGAATCAGAATTATTACTATCATCATATACAAATGAATTACCGAGATTAACTGAAGATGACGTGGTAGGTATATACATATATATATATATAGAGAGAGAGAAAAAAATAATAAGTACAAGTTCGGTTAATTTAAGTAGAGATAAGTAATGATTATCATTTCTTTTTCTTTAGTGTGATGATCGAACGCCATTGTTAGCATCGGAACTTGCATCAACTATTAAGGATTCATCAAACCACACAACTCGTAAATATTCTTTCAATGCGCTCTTACCACTCGTACGTCCTTCAAATTCACATCCGCTTTGTTCTTCATTGACGTCTACGAATGCCGACGGCAATAATACTAGTAACGGTAACGGTGTCAATTTAAAATCTCATCATCGAGTCTCGCTTACATCGGCATTACGTCGAAGTTCATTTGCTAAACAACCACAAACATTTTGTTCAACTGTTGATTCAACAAATACAACACGAGCAATATCATCACCTACACATCCAATTGAATCCGATAGTAGCGATCAAACATCAATATTATCAAATCTCTCAAATTGTTTAAATAATAATCAAGATAATAATTCTTCAAATATAATATCCACAAAAAAAATATTATATCAAAAAGATTTCATGCAAAAAATTGATCGTTTTCGATTTATTGATGATAGTGCTTCAAGTACAACAACAGTAACATCACCTGTTGAAAGTATTGAACATGTTAATAATCGTCAAACAACATGTAATAATTTAATAAAAAGTACAATTGAACAAATTGATGATTTTGTTCGAACAAGATATGATACTAATGATAATGATGATGTTAATTCATTAATTAATTGTCTTAATTCAAATATATTAACAAATGGTTCATATTCAGATTTAAATATTCTTAATAATAAATCATCAACTAAAACAATTCTACGTCCACAAACATTTACACCGGTGAACAATAAATCTTTTCAAGTAATAACACCAGTAAGTCGAATAATTATGTTTCCTAATTATCTTCTATGACATTTTTCATTTTTTTTTCTTCTTCTTCTTTTGAATATTATTATTATAAACAAACTATTCATTTTTGTATATTTATCTAAGCATAGTTGTAAATAAAGAGACAAGGAAAAAAAAATAATACATTAAGTATTAACATACTAACAGTCTTTTTTTAGCTAGCTGAATTTGACATACTACGTATATATCATCGTTATTTTTTTTTTGTAATTTTTATTAATAGACTTTATCTGGTTGTCAACAACATAAATACCACCAATCAACACCTATTACTATTCCACATTCAATTACATCTTTACCATTATCAAAACAACGAAATCAAATCGATATAAATGGATATTCACGTTCAATGGATTTTCAAACACTAACAAATAAACATGAACTTATTCGACCAGTAACAATTATTTCAACAATAAATGAAACATCATCATCATCATCAACAGCTACACTTACATCATTACGTAATTCAACTAGTTTAGAATTTGATGATAATATTAAACCGTCCGGTGTTCTTGTTGATGATGATTTTTTACCAATGTCATCACCAGTTGATGAACATTTTTGGGATATGAATATTAAAAATTTCAATTTATTAAATAATAATAATCATAATAATAATAATAAATGTTTTCCAAATGTTGGTTCATCACCTGATATTGAAGTTAAACATTTTAATTTACAACAATTTAGTACATTATCAGAAACATCATGTGATGAAGACGATGATGATAATGATGATGATAGTACAACATCAACTGATCAATTAGAAGCATTTTCTTTATATGAACATAAAGCAGATGAAATAGAAAAATCAATTGTTTTAACTAAATCTAATTTACCAGTACAAAAAATCTTGGAAGAAGAAATAGTTGATAAACCTTTATCAAATCCGTCCATCAATTTAATAGAACAGTTTAATACTAACAGTAGTTCAGTTCCAATATGTATGTATTCAAAATAATCTCGACAACAACAAAAAAAACCAACTAAACCTGTTTTTATTTTTCTTACACTTTAGCTTCTCTTCAATCAAATGATGAATCATTATTAGAAAAATTTTCCTTACCATCACAAATACCAATATCTTCAGATTTTCTTTGTGATAATATAGTATCATCGAATCAACATTCTCAAGCAATATCTGAAGAAGATGATACACAAGATAGTTCAACAAATGATGCATCAGAAGGTGATGAAAGTGCTGATAATGGTGAAATTGATCTTGTACAAGAATTTGAATTATCAAAAAAAGAACAAGAAAATAAAACGAATAATTTATGGACAACAATTAATCATGATGTATATATTATACAAGATAATGATTTACTTTCAGCTGTGATTACAACACCAACAATTGTAAATCGTAATACTCAACCAACATCAATTATGAAAATATCAAATACTAAAACATCGGATAGTATTGATGAACAACAACAACAATCACCACAACCACAACCACAAGCACAACAGCAACAACAAACATTAAAACCAAAAGTACGTTTTAATCTTGATCCACAATATGAACGTGAACGTGAGTGGAATAAAGTGAATAAATTACTTGGAAATAGTGTTGAATGGACTGATGAATATGAAGTATAAAAATTTGTTTTTTTTTCTTTTTTTCTTTCTCTTCTTGTTTTTTGTTTTTGAACTTATATTCATGTCTTTTCATGTTTTTGTTGTACAGTTATCTATTGTTTATTTTCAATTAAGTAGTTTATTAAACGATTGCCAGATATATCAAGTATTATATTCAATAGAATTTAATTTTAATTTCAATTTTATATTTCATATGATAATGTTTCACATTATTTATTAGATGTCAGTTGGACAACGTTATATGTCAAGCGAAGAAAAAAAGAAAAAAGAAGGCGTAAATATTTTGTTTTAAATATATAGTTATAATGTAGATAAAAGAAAAAAATTAAAATTTTTTTTTTGTTTTTGACTCATTTAATATTAAAAAAAGTTACATTTATTGATCAGCTTTATTTCAACTAAAATATAATTGCTTTTAATTACTCAGTATAGTATATAAAAGAGCTAACTTCTTTTTTTCTTTTTTGATAATAAATATTTTATTTCTTATAGAATTTCTTTGTCCTTGAATGAATACATTTATGTACTTAGAATATGAGAATAAGATTATTCAATTATTTACGATTTTAGAAAGAAGAACATTAAGATTTTATTCAAATAATTTTGTTCGATTGAGTAAAGTACAATCGGATGTATTTATTTTTCTTATGTTCTTCGTTGTTATATCGAAGAACATATTTAATCATCTAAAAATATAAAAGGAATTTTTCTTGTATAGGATTCTTAAAAAGAAATTCATTTCTTATTCATATTCACATTCTAAATACATATAATAGAGCTTAAATTTTAGAATTTTACAAACTGACAAGAAAAAGGTGAAATTTGTTTTTGTTGATCTAAAAAGATTTGATTTTAAAAACAAATTTTTAATCTAAAGATAAAAATGTTAAGAAAGAAGAGGAGGTGATAAGGTCGTAAATTGGCTCATTGAAATTTTTTCAGCAGGACTTCTACTATCTTATATCAAACGAAAGATCACGCTGAGATAAGTATTTTCAGTGACGAGACTAATTATTTTTTTTTACCAACGAATAAAAAGTTTGTACAAAGTCAAAATTAGTTTCATAACCAATCTAATATATCACTTCTATTCATATGAAGACAACAAGAAAAAACAATTTGTTTTTATTTCAACTAGTAGGTCATCTGATCCTTTAACATTTCTATAAATATCACCCTTTTGGCATTAGTGGTTCCGATTTCATAACCGAAATATGATTTCAAAAAACTCGAAAAACCATCTCTAGACTATTGGACGTGACCAGTGTAGATCTTCGATCTCGATAAAAGCAAGAGCAAATATCATCATTTTCTTCTAATCATAAAGAGCCCTTTACATTAGCTACTAAGTCTACTTATTACAATTAAAAAACGGTCGAAGAAAGATATCTCACGGTGGCACAGATTGTCATTGAAGTGTCGATTTTGACTAAAAATCGGTAGTATTTCTAGTACTTGTCTTGGAATTCTGCTTAAAGCAAAATATTCAACGTCTGATTGGTGCTCAAAATAAAAAACTAAGTCGATCTATATATGTTTCAAAACCATTTTATTTTCCTCGAAAAATTTAGCTGGGGTCCCTCTCAGGGATGGGTCGAAAAAACTATTCATTCGAAGCCCAGTTTTATCTGTAAGAAACAATGTCTCTATCTTCTTTAATATTTTATTATAACCCTTAAAGAAATATGTCTATACAGATGAAACTGAGTTTTGAATGAATTTATTTTTCGACCTATTTCTGATGGGGACCCCAGCTGAGTTTTTCGAGAAAAATAAAACGTTGTTGAATGATTTTGAAACATACATAGATCGACTCGGTTTTTTATGCTGAGCACAAATCTGACGTTGGATGTTTTATTTTAAGCAGAATTCGAAGACAAATACTACTGAAATTTAGTCAAAATCGACGCTCCAATGACAGTCTGCGTGATATTTATAGTAGTATTAGAAAATCATATGATGTACTAGATGATGTGAAAAAATAGTTAATCTCGGCATCAAAAATGCTTATCTCAACGTGATCTTTCGTCTGATATAAGATAGTTGAGGTTCCGCTGAAAAAAGTCTTATGGGTAGATTTTCACATCTCCTTCTTTCTATGTTCTTTGATGATGATTCTGAAGTTTTAGATCGTCATGATGAAAATTTTATATGATATTTGTGGAAATTATAACTGATCTAAAAATAGGTTTTTTTTTACTCATTGAATATCTTATTTAATTTTGGTTTTTGATTGATAATGATGATCCATTTGTATTTAATGCTTGTATAGATTAAATTCATTTTGTTGTTTCTATAAAAAGAAATCATATAGTCTATCATCTATTCGACATTTATCATAAAACCTTACTGTCATATGAGTTGAAATATATAATTAATATCAATATCAGTAAGTCCATGAGAGAATATTTATATAGAAAAGAACTATGATGATTAATCTAATATTTTTTTATAGTAAAATCTGACGTTTTATTTGTCTTTTGTTTTGTAATGATGATTTATAGATTTTTCAGAAACTTATTAACTATATCAACCTAAGTTTATATAATTAATAAAATTCCCAATGTTGAACTAGGTTTTTGTATTAATTTAGAACATTTTGAAATCTCATTTGGTATGTTCAAAGATTCGAAAATAAATAAACTTAATCTTTTTTATACTAAATTTTGTCAGAAAAGTTTTTTTTCAGCTAATTCTTATCGAATGCTGTTAGATATTATTGTTTTGCTTATCATTATAGTAAAATTATGATCAGATGGTCATAAGTTAAAAAAACATACAAAAGCAAATGTTAACAAATTTTTTTTATCATTGTTTTTTTCAGTTTTTGTGTTACATATGGAAGGAACAAACTCGAATTTGTTTTTTTTTGTTATTGCATTGATAAGAATGTTTAAAAAAAAATTAAGGTTAAGGAAAATCAATAATATTTTTGTTTTTTTGCTGAATTTTTCAAATTACTTTAGAGTAAATATTTTGCCTTGTTTCTCTACACAATAGACATATCAGAATAAATCTTGAAGTAATTAGAATTATTCATTATGAATATTAAAATGAAATTCATTATCAAACAACTATTTATTATGTTTTATCTTTGAAAGATTAACATCGTTTATTAAAAATTTCCATGTGAACTCCTGCACGGAAATGTGTTTTATCATCTACTACGAATATATAACTTTTATTCAATCGAATAAAGTCTAGCATCTTAAATAATGATTAGAAAGTGACTGATAAGGAAACTTTGGTAAATAATAAATCATTTTTGAGATAAATCTTACTTGATTATATAAGCCCTATTGCGGTTGGACAAAGCCTAAAAAGATTCATGGAAATTAGTTTTTTCTTTTCTAAACTTTAAATTTGAGAGTAGATCAAGACGATGATCTGAACGAAGATCAAAGCATTTTGTTAGAAAGCTTATACTAAATTAATCATAGTTGAAGAAGAAATACTCATAAGCATGAATCCTTTTAGAATTTTACTACTCGGAATATGAACTTCCAAATGAAACAAGACTCCTGTCAAAAGCAATTTATCACTTGACGAGATTCTATTCAGAAACACAATTGTTAATTCGACTATAATATAACCTGAACGTTGTTTTTTCTTTTCAAGGTTACATTAAAAAAATACATTCTTTAGCGTTTCATTTTGTTTTTTGAATTCCATCTAGTACATATAATTTAAACGAAATTATCGTTCAAGAAAATTATACTTTTTGTTTATTAATAAATAATTCACTTGTTAATCATGTCTTACACAAAATAATGAATCTAAATAATTTTCATTGATTAGAAAAAGACAAATGAAAATCTACAAGAATAATATTTTTTGTCTATTTTTTTTTTTTTCATATAAGCAAAGTGTATGTGTTTACACTTTCTTTTCAGAAATAAAACCAAACAATATGTAAAATAAATGCGAAAACCTCGGATTTAAATCCGAGTGTTATGTGTACTTCAAAAAGTGAAAAGGTATATTCACTGTGTTTTTTATCACTAAATTGCAAGGAGAAAATACAGGCGTGCTAAG
>CAJNSZ010000708.1:0-35497 GCA_905329745.1 Rotaria sp. Silwood2
GGAAGGTCTTAATAGACATAAAACAAGAAAAAGAAAAAAATGCAAATCATCACGTACGCATTCGTGCGAAGCAAACTGTTTTACTGATGAAAATTTCGTACTTTATTGATGCACGAAAAAAGAACGTTGTTTCAAACAAACCATGCACTTTCGTCAACGGTGAATACGAAACAAAACAGATAGCAAACGCACAAATCAAACACGTGTACTCCAGTATCACTAAATAAGTAAGTATTGAACATAGAAATGCGATACTTCAGCTATTAAAAGGTAATATCCAGAAAGGTCCATTGAAGCTGTTTAGTGTATGCAATCGATAGTCAGCGACTGTTACATGCAAAATAGTCCTACCACAAACTATGCTAAACAGAGTGACTTTTACGATGCTTATATTTCACCGAGAATTATGATGATGAGCAATACAAATTGTGCTTCTACCAAGGTGACAAAGCAGCAAATTACACACTCACCCACACCCTATTTATGTATTCTTGATATAACTAATATACATTGGTGGGTCCACATAAAGAAATCAGAACTGCAATCATAGCGCCTTAAAAAAAACTTATTGCTATAGTGTAACTACGTTAAGATAAGCCATAATAATCGATGCATGTTAGCGACTGATGCAGATATCAAACGAACTTTTTCTGAAATGATCAACAAAATAATACTTGATCAATATATAACATTGATGTGCAAATACTTTATGTGTCTTTCCCAGCTCTTTTATATTGTGTTTGTAATTTTCTTATTACTTTGTTACAATGACAACTTAGTATTCGTTATTGCTTATTATTTTTTTTACTTATTACGTTTTCTTAGTAATATAGTGACAAAAAACTAACTCATGCGTAGTTAATAAAGAAGAATAATGCGAAAAAAGCAAATTACTATAAAAAGTAATACAAATTATTATCAATGATCGAGTAACAGTAGTGTAGCACCCCTAATCGTAGCTGTATTGTGAATCGATCAACGTGGTGATAGAATGATCATCAAACCGTATAAGGGTCTTTATACGAGGAACTTTTAGGTATAATCTACTCATCTAACATCTTTATGTGAATAAAATTGTGAGAAAGAGTATGTTGATATTTCAATTTGCTTCTGAACTATGCATTACTTGTAAGTCGATCTGTGTAATGCGGTAATTTTGAGTAATTGCTATGTAACGAATACAGCATAGAGAATGTCAATGTACGTCACACATGTATCAAAATCTTTTCTGAAGAAATCTTAGGACAAAAATCCAGATAGAACATTCAGCATGTCAAAGAAGCCAACTTCTTTCTAATTCGTTTCGAAAATGTGCTTTAGAAAGTCTTGTAAAACAGTAGAAACAAAAGCTCAATATAGTAGTGAGTACTTTGAAATCAGTACTTCACCATCGTTTAGGTGAAAGACCGATCGAATCGAAATTTAGATTAAAAAAAGATTCTTTTTGAAAATGCCGTAGCAAGTGCTTAACGTTTGTTATTTTTCCGAGCTGAAATGATGAAAATAGAATTAGACCGCGTTTTAGCTTTTCGTCGGACAGCACAGTCGTTTTTCATCAAATTTGAGAAACTTCGAAGCCAAAAGACACTATTTTGGATGAGTTATTTCTAGAATGCTAGGGGCTCAATCACTAAAGTTAGAAAGAGCTAAAGTCGAGAAAAATGGAAAAGATAATGAGTGGCGTACATTACGTGGATGATCTTGAAAATATTCAAAGGATCATCTATCGATTAAGCTTGTTAGGAGCTATAAAATGTTTCTATTATTTTATTTTAGTTTTTAATAGATTGCAGGAACCATTGGAGTAAAAGGTGTTTCCAGAATGGAAAGTTGATTTTTATTGACAGATTGAACATTTTAAATGTATTTTTCTTCTGATCTCTCTTCAGTAAACTATCTGACCATAGGCTGTGTAAAATTGGATTCCGGATCTTGTATCAAAAAAATGATAACTTCGTTTTGAAAGAATGAAAATAGAGAAATTTATCGTGAAAACATCTAGATTGTCATTTTGTTCTGTCAATCATTAGTTCGTCCCAAACAGTATTAACAAACTATATAGAGTATGAATACGAGTGCGGATGTATGTCGATCGGTGTGTATGCTATACAAGAATAGACTGACACACACACTGACTCAAAATAATATGTCGAGTGGCATTAGCTCTTTTCGAATGAATGTATGGCACAAAACAGTTCTTTTCAAAAGAACTGGTGTCACAATTTTCAAGACCGGAACTGATATGGAAATCTCATAGGTCTAATGATGTGAATCAAAACCAAATATTAATTCCAATACAACTCAAGGTCTACAAAGCTAGAATAGTTAAATCTTGCCCACAGTATGTGCTGTCAAAAATTGGGCGGACGTGCATGACAGTATCCGGATTTGCTTCGAAGACTTTTTTTTTATAGATGAGTCCGTGGGAGTTTTATCACTGTTCTTGAAATTTTTTTTCGATTATAATAGTCGAACACGGTCTAAGATAATAATTACAATCTTTTTAGATATATAAAGTGTGGAGATCTAGATCATTTTTTATAAACACTCCACATATTTATATACCTACAAAATAATGAAAAGTATCTGATAGGTATATAAATATGTGAAGTGCTCCTAAAGAATGACCTAGATCTCCACATTTTATCTAACCAAAAACGTTTTGATTGTTACCTTAGGATTGTTTTCGACTATTAAAATCAAAAAAAAAATCTTTCAGAATATTGGAACATAGTGCTGTACTTTCAAAAAGTGGTAGAAATCCTATGGTTTTACTCTTATTTGAAATTTTGATATAGAATGTAGGAAATTATTTGTGTGTTCTTCAGTTTTTCTAGTTAACCTGCTCTAGGTATGGCAAGAGCATACTATTAAACAGATACATGTGTGAGACCAAAGTATGTCTTGGAAAATCTCGCAAGTTGCACTACGTGCAACATATATTTATTTATGTAGCTATTTAATTAACTGTGTGTCGCTCTTGAACGGATTTACATTACCGTACACAAGTAAATCATATGTATTTGGCACCAATGGTTCTCCTTTGGACCTTCTCTTGTGCAAGCAACAACCATCGAGTCCGTTATGTAGCGATATTGACAACTCAACATTTGATTCCTCTTTGTTAAAAATTAAAGGTTACCCTATGCATGTTGTATACAATCGTGTACCGAAATCAGCCAGTACTACTCTCCGTAATATTTTTCGTCAACAAGCAATCAAGCGTAACTTTACAATTTTTAACAAAGAAATTTATGTCCCGTTTCTGCTTCCTGTTAGTGCCCAGCAAGATGTCATTCATGAAATTAATAACGCAAGCATACCTGTTCTGTACGAGCGTCATATGTATTTTATTAAATTTGATAATTTTCAAAAGCCGCTACCTGTCTATATTAATGTTGTTCGAGATCCTTTGGAACAAGCTATATCTGCCTATTATTACTCACGTCAAACATGCATCAATGAACGACGGTGTTACTTTGATGTAACTTTCCTCAATGAGACATTAGAGGAATGCGTTCAACGTCGGTCAGCTAATGAATGTGTGTCTGCATCACATGGTGTTAGTCCTTTGCTACCATTTTTCTGTGGAAATGAGATTGAATGTGAAAAAAACAAAACATTTGCCTTGAATAAAGCGAAAGAAAATATTGTCAACTATTATACAGTGATTGGAATCGTCGAAGAATTATATAACTTTCTCTTCGTGCTTGAACACTTGATGCCAAGATACTTCATCAATATACGTCTTGAATATATGTCTAATGGAATGAGACGGACAGATAATGCACGCTCCGGCAGTACGAAAAATAAGCATATTAGTGAAGCGAACAAAAGAGCATTACGTGCAGCACTCATAAATGAATATGAACTCTACGATTTCATCAAACGACGTTTTCATTTGCAATTTAAGCAGGTTTTACAAACTTTGATGAATTAGAAACATAGAAGTGATGAGAAAGCACTACTACAACAAGAGTTACAGTTCGGCTAAGTGCTCTCTCAGATGTTAGATTGACACATTTGAGCATCGTGTGTTTTCAACGCAATATGGATATATCGGAAACTGAAACAGTTTTTAACGTAATTTCTAAAAATGATACACATTCAGTTTAAATTAATGCTTTCAACACAAAACTGATAAATTCTGAATACAAGACGGACATGATCTATCTGGAAAGAAATATTTGAGTTTTGCAGAGTGTACAGTTTAGATTTAAATTCAAGCTTTTCAAAAAATCTGAGCGAACGATATAAGTATGGCTATGGTTGAGGATCTTCTTCATTCACTCACACCCACACCCTAGCTCGTATGAATACTAGTGTTTCATCGAACTTTCCTGTCTTTTTTGAGTTCAAAAGTGAAATCTGGCTGATGCTTAGCAAAACAACTTTGTTAATAAAAATGAGCAACTACTTTTTTCATATTGCACCGTGTTACGGTGAACAACTCGACCGAAATTAGACACTATCATATTGTATAAGAAAAAAGAACATGTCAACTGTACACCTTTTGTCTCTCTGCCGTTGTCCATCGCAACCATCTACGGTCGGATTTCTTTTGTTTCTTATTATTCATTGTGTTCTTCAATTTGTTCTGAAATGGGTGTAGATCTTCTTCTGCTTTTAGTACACCCAAGCTCAAACCATGAAATGATCCATAACCCCGCTAACACCCAGAATCTCTCTTATATTTCTCATAAAGATATTAACATCCACAAGGGCTTTATTAACAAGTTAATAGCATTCACTTTAGTCTTCGCTAACAACCACAGAACAAGATTGAATATAAACAGTAATGCATAGAAAACGGAAAAAAATACGAAGACATGTGGTAATATTCAGGTTAGTTATATAACAATTCAATAGGCCCAAATTGTTTTTTTTTAACAGAATAAAAAAGTATAATTTAATTTCTGGCTTGTAGTTCGAAATTTCTTGTGCGCTGTATTTAAAAAGTGCTTGACATAATGAAAGGCATCCAAAAACAGCTCCTATTGTAAATCAATCGGTAATTATACCATTTATGTTAAACAAACAAAAACAAAACTCAGTAAGCAATTAAATTAAATCTCAATCAAAAGATTATCCTCGTTCGAAGTAATACAAGAAAAAAATACGATCGACTCTCAATGGCAGATTCATATAGGAATACATGCAAGAAAAGCACAATATGATGAATTCATCTTTCTTACAGACAAAAAAAAACACATATCCAGTGCGTCATTTCATGTAAAATAGGGATCATGTGACCTTCAAGAAAGACTAACAGAAACTCAGACTGTCGACGACTAATGGCATATAGAACACTAAAGTGTAATCATTTTCATTCTATTTTTACTCGACAGCAAATGAATATCAGACACAAATGACTACCGAACATTTTCATAAGAATGTAGATGTGGGTAGATGGAGTATGTGAGTGTAGCCTTTCTTTTCACTGACACCCAGACTCCACACTCACTTACTTACTTATTTATTATGTTCCTGCAAAATTAAACGCTTGAAATGTAGAGATTATGTCAAATTGAAGATATTTATTTATACTAGAGTAGATTTAAATGATCAAGGGTATTTGTATATTATGATTATGTTTATATGGATTTATTGAATTGTTGTATATGGTAACAGAGCTATTGTTGTTTTAGTTTTTTCTACAGTTGTTGTTTGTTATGAATAAAAGTAAACTCATAGTCATAGATAATGTCTTCTTTGCTAATGATGATCGTATTCATAAAGGTAAAAACTTCCTGTGGTACATGTAAAATTAAATTATACAGCATTTCTAATCTCTTCCGATATATTATTGTTTTATTCAAGTTGACTTACTTAAGTTGATATTATTTTTGTCGAATTTCTCGCAGAAAGTCGATGTTATTTCTGCTGTTATGTGTCATCATCCTTTCTTACTTGAGATATATTCAGGTATGCATTTGAAATAGTGCTGAAGACTAATTTTTAAAATATTTGTATCTTTTCGCTTCGGAATAATTTATATTGAAGAATGTTTATATTGAATACGTCATGATTACTAGTGTTTCTCACTAACAAAGAACTTCGGATTTTTAGTAGGTTCATCATTTTCTGCGAAACCGTCGACTTTGTGCCAAAATTTTTAGCGCCTCCCCCTCCCCGAACACCCAAAAACAATCGAGCCCTGCACCCGCTCACACCTTAGTTTTAACCTTTTTTGATAACATTTATTTTTACATGAATTGACAGAAGACAAGAACGTAGAATGAACTATTTCCAACTCAATACTAATGCTGAACCTGAATTTTTCTCAACTCAACGTGAAAGAAGAAGAAATTCTAGTTGTTCTATTTATAATATAGTGTATCCTTCTCTTTTCATCTTCATTCTTACGCATGCTACCAACAATTTCTCATTTTGTCATTACAATCTTGTCTGTGGGTTATTTTTATGCGGCATCATCGAAAGTCATCACCGAAAATAAGACACTGTTAAGTACTTACGTAGAGGATTTTTGACAAGAAGTCCGGTTTGAATCGATTTCTTTATTTAAAATCACAGTTAAAGCGGTTTAAACGTCACGATTTAAATCTGATTAGAATTTGATTTTTCAGCATTGATGAAATGGATTTTTCAAGAATTAAATCAAATAAAAAAATCAATCTTTGATAGTTAATCATGTAAGCGAACAATATAGTTTCGATTCTGATATCGCAACAAAATAAGTTGTAGTACGTAAATTGTTTTGAAAAAAAACTAATCCCAATCCGATCTAGATTGACATCAAGATTTGACGCGCATATTTGCTTGAAATTCAATTGTGTGACCATGCCTGTTGTGTTACTCTATTCTTTCTTTTCTTTTTCACAAATTTTTGCTTTGTATTTCTTTGTCTTCTGTGAAAGAAAACTAAAAACGAAAAGGCTGGTTATCTCTTTTTTCTCTTCAAAGAAATGAGTCATGAAGAATCGCATATGCTTGTTGTATTTCAATGCAAAGAAACAGCAAAACATTGCAAATAATCGACGGCACGACTTGATTTACCAACAGATCAGGTTTCACAATTACGAACTTAAACCACCCAAGTCTTGAACCAATCAACATTTATATTCACAAAAACTCACACAATCGTTGGCTATAGAACGACTGGTGTCTCTTACTATCTCACCTACTGAACTTCTCCGTCAAATTTTCGACTATTTAGATGCTGAAAGCACACTCTTTCCTATTCGATACAGTTCTAAATATTTCTACGCACTGACGAGTGTTTACGATCACTTCGTTTCGTATATTGAAATCACAAAAAAGTTAATATCCAACAATCTCAGTTGAATATAATCTTGCAACATATTGCATTAATTGGTCTGCTCAAATTACTGTCGATCTATTCAGAAACTTCAAAAATTAAGATCGATATTCTTTCTCTTCTCTCTCTCTAATTATTGCAAAGCCTACTCTTTATACTCTTGTGTTGAATTTTGATGTGACTCTTATCGATCAAATATCGTGACGTGTTTATCCTACTCTTCAAACATTGAATATCCGTGGGTGTAACGGCGAACAACTAGGTTCTATTCTTCACAAATCTTCACTTTTTCATAGTTTATCGAATAGATATTACTATATAAACAGAATAGATGACAGTATCGTCCCAAATTCTTGTCAACGAATAACCTCTTTAACATTTAATAATATTCAAATGCCGATGCACATACTCAAATCCATTCTATTTGCCACACCATTACTTCTTGATCTTCACCTAACCAGTCTAGTAATTACCTTCGAATTTCTTTAGCACTTATCTCGATTACAAGTATTTATTTCAATAAAATTCCCCTTACTTCGCCAATTCGATTCTTCGTTCTTCTGCTATAATTTTGATATAAAAGAAATCGAATCACTTGTTTCCTCATTTCAAATACCTTTCTGGCTTCAAGAAAAATATTGGTTTATTACTTGTGAATACAACGACGTCTATGGAAATCTCGAATTTGGATTCTTCTCATCGTCGCAGGCTCCGAATGGTTTTCCATGCGGTAATGATTTCTATACAATATCTGCTTTGACTTCTACCATGATGGACGATGACGAAACACAAATCAATAGTGTATGGAGTGTTCGTTTAAGTTTGAGAACTCTAATTAAGGAAAGAGTTCTAAACATTGTATGTATCAAAAGATGATTGCTTCTTACATGATTGAATATTCTTCTTTCAGTTTCAAAAGACGAAGAATCAAAATGAGGTCAATCTCTTTTGTAGATTGATTCCTTTCTTTACTAGCTTTTACTGAATTTAATCGACTTCTGCACTTTTCTCACATTGCGATATATAAGTACGACAAATCGTTTAAAAAATCGTATAAAAAATAATATGAACAGATGTTAGCTAATCTTCATTTAGGATATATCTTGAAAATGAGATTGTTGATAACACTCAAGTTGATGTTTCAGCTTCCTTTCAGAAAATTCACATATTCAAAAATTGAAAATAATCAATATCTGAACAGGATTGATCACATCTATTTCTTCTTCGTTTTAAAGTTCGAAAACTACATTAATACAAAACTCTCCGACTAGTTGAATTATAATTAATTAAGTTAATGAAAACGAAAAATCAAGCTGTAATTTTAATTTTCTTTATACCAATGTGTTTGCTTTTTGTGAATATCAGTAGAATATCATATAATTCCTTATTTATCTTCTCAATAACTGATATTGAGAGGGTGTGGATGTGGGGTGTGGGTGTGGGTGTGGAGGTATGAGTGAGGGCGTGGGTATGAGGGTGTGGGTATGGGTGTGGTTTCTCTTTTCATGGACACGCACACTCACACCCACACCCACACCCTATTTGTTTTTGGTGAAGAAGATTTACGTTTATGTGTAGAATCAATTGCTTTTAAATGTTGTGCAACAATACCAGCAGCACTTCGTTCTATCAAATCATTTGTTTCACAATGTGCTGCTCAAAAAACAGTATTTGTTCCTAAAATAATCAGCTCTCTAGAAGTTATTGCAACGAAAATGAGATGAATTTTCACCTTCAGAAGGAGCATTTGTTGTATTAGTTTCTAATGAAGAAATATTTCCAAGTTCATCTGGAAAGACACTGAGAGGGGAAATTTTTTTTTGGATGGGAGGGGAGGCTGCAGATTTCAATGAGTTGGCGCGCTTTCTTTTACGTTCGTTCAAGTTCAAACTATAAGTTTTAGAAACATGAAATATTTTTGGTAGATAAAATAATTACCCATCTAATGTTAAATTATTTAGGGTGAATAATAAAGGTTGAGTAGCTAAAAGATAATAAAGAGACGAGTTAAGATCAACATAAAGGAATTTCGACAGCAGCAGCTGAATCGAATTACTCCTTACTGGTTTGAGAAAGAAATGATGCTTTACATGTCATTGTATTAGGTTTGGGTTCAATTTACGAGGCTATATTTTGAATAATATCTAATCAAACACAAAGTATGTTATTTCTTTTTTTTTCACAGATCTCTCACATCCTTGTTTAAAGTAAAATATGAACGAATCATTCAAGAATTATACATATAGAGTACAGATGATTATTTTGTCAGTACTTATTCTTCCTCATGTATGACAAGCCCCCGAATCTTCTAATATGTGGTCCGGAAAACTTTTCGAATTTTCGATCAGTTCTTTTGAGAAAAAAAAACTTATATGAACGGACTCGTTTGGAGACGAGAAAGGGATTGATTGGACTACAAGATTATTGATTACTTTCTATTGCCAATTCTGAATCATGTTGACGACGTCGACACATCTCTTGATGATTTAAATGTCCTCGTAAAACTTTTGGTGATGCTTTTAAAATTGTTTTCTTCATCTAAAGAAATATGAAGGTAGGAAATGATATCGTAAAAAATTTTATGTACACCATCAGATATGACAACCAATATAAGGAAATCGTAAAATAAAGCATAATGTCTTTTTCTTTAGTGCCTTTTGTCTATGCATTTATTCCATGGTGCTAGTCGACCAAGTGATCTTTGTGAAGTAGTGATGAGATCGAAAGCGAGAAAGAGTCGAAAAAATATACCTAGCAAATGGAAATAATGATGGGTAGAGGTCCTACTCTACGATAATTTAAAACAAAATTTTTAATTTAATATAGTATAAACAAATTAAAATGCTGAAACAAAAGTGTAAATTTCTAGAGTAATGTCTATCATGCACACTCTGCTTTTATTAGTAACATGTAAAACAGCGTTTAAGCCAACAGCAGCAGATGTTCTGTGTTTTGCTTATGCTTGATACACCTGCTACTAAAAATTGATATGTTCAGTCATTTATCTAAAAAAGCACAAAAAAATCTTGCTTGATTTATATTATTGTTAATTAATTAATTAATTAAAATTCTTGAGACAATTATATTGACAACAGGTATTTCAGTAAATATTCCTTCAATTAATTGTTGAACTTTTTCAATAATACGTTCTCGAATTAAATAAGTATCTTCATATTCAGATGGTTGATTAGTTTTTAAATGTTGAATTAACCAATTTGGTGTCATTAACATAAAATCAAGATCAAAAGAAAGGGGTGTTCGATGAATATGAATTGTACATGATTCAAGTTTAAGTCCATATTTATCTGCTATTTCTTCTAAATATTTTCTTGAACGATTTGTTTTCGTTTTTTTTCTATTCGTTGTTGAAAAATAGATTGGATAATTAAAAAAAGTTAATGCATCATTAATATATGTTTCTATAAATTGATTTTTCTGATAATGTTCAGTTTCATCAAATGAATGATACCATATTGTATAAATAAAATAACCTGTTTTAGGTTTCAGTAATTTCGATACAACTGGATATATATTATCTTCAGACATTAAATGCATTGAAGCATTACATAGAATAAAATCGAAATAATCTCGAGGTAAATCATTTGTTAAAAGACAATCTTCAGCAGACATTTTATATATATGATCACTCTTTATATTATTTCGTGCATGTAAACACATTCTTTCAGCTGGTTCAACAAGATATAATGATGATGGTGATATATTAAGATATTCAATTAATAATTTAGAAACTAAACCAGTTCCAGCAGCTAAATCCATAATATGAATATCTTTCGAATTGTTTAATCGATGTTTTTCAACAAATTTGATCATACTCATAGCCATGTCGGAAAATATTTGATAATTCTTAGTCAGTATATGATAAGGATCAGCACGCATATGCCATGAATCAATTATTTCTTTTCGTTCATTATCATTCATTATTTTATATATCAATTATAATAAATACTAAATATATTAAAATAAATAATTGTTTTATTTTCTTGAAAGATCTATTCACTGTTTTTAATTCATAGATTTCAAACAATAATCATAAGTAAAATAAAAACACAATTCAATAAAACCGAAAACAAATCATTTTCAATGTCATTCTCTCACATCATTTCGTAAATATATAAAAAAACAAACAAAACGGGTTGAAAGAATAAGTAAAGATACAACTCCTAGAGACAAAAATAAAACGAACTAGAGATTTATATCGATTGAGAAATGAAAAACGAAAACAAAACGATTAAGTTAAGAATGTCGACGAAAATAAAATCACTGTCAGATATATATATATAATTAATTACTTTGTTTTTCCTTCGGAATGATATATAAGAAATAATAAAAACGTGTTGTCTTTAGGAGTAGTTTTAATAAAAATGAATAATTATGAAATGATTATTTGTTGTTATATTAAAAGTATGTTTATCAGATATAATGATGAGATATTTAAATAAATAATTATTTAAATGGTCATTTTAACAACACCTAATGTTTTTTGAATATGATTAGTGTCTATTGTTGAATTGTTTTGACTTGTTAATGTTTGAGAAGTATTATTTATTTTTGATATATATTCACACATAATTCAAGTGACATCATTGTTTAGATTTGGACAACGTAAATTTTCAAATAAATCTATGTCTTTTTCGCCATTTCATCGAACATTATTATTATTACTTGAAGATGAAATATTATAACGAATTGAAAGCTATGCAGAACAAATAGAGGTTTTTTTAGACATATATTATTTCGTTTTATTTTTAAAATTAATATTACATCATCAAATATCGATTTAAATGATGGATTTACTTCAACCGATCCTTTGCACTAAAATCAAAAAGAATTATACAAGAAAAAGAATTTATTTTTATTAACAATCAAATCAATGTTTATCTAAGTTCAAAAAAATATGAAGATAAATAACTCGATAAACTGATACATCTATTAACAGATTATGAAAATGTTCAATAATTTGTTTTTCTTTTTCAAACTTTTCCATCGATGAAGTTTTTGGGCAATTATTAATGAAAAGGCTCGAGTTTTCTTTAAAAAAAAAGAAAGATAACTAATATCGATTTCAACATAGAAGAGCACTGAGTATTTTCTGAACAACTGTTGATAGGAATGAGATAGAGAACTGCGGGTTTTCACCATTCGAAAGAGTGATGTCCGAGCCATCGATCCGTATAGAAGTCATTAAGACGAAATATGTTTTTTTTATAGACATCTTCTGATGAACACTTTTTCCTTTGAGTATTTTCATCAATTTTCACAATAATCTCAACTCAAATTATGTCAAAATGTAGTTTGAATCACAATTTTTTCGCTATAAAATTATCACAATTTTCATTATCTCTCAGCCATTTATTGTATGTGGATTTAAAAAAAAAAAATGTTAACTTCACAACGAAAAAAGTGTGATTAGAGCTACATTTTGACATAATTTGAGTTGAGATTATTGTGAAAATACGCAAAGAAAAAAGTGTTGATCAGAAGATGCCTATAAAAAAACATCTTTTGTCTTAATGAGCTCCATACAGATCGATGGCTCGAGCATCGCCCTTTCGAATGGTGAAAATCGCAGTTCTCTATCTCGTTCCTATCAAAAGTTATTCAAATAATACTCAGGGCTCTTCTATTTTGAAAAACGATATTATAGCTCAAACGATCAATCAATATATGTATAGGCATGAAAAAACAAAACGTTTTATCTTTTATGTAAAACAAGTCTTATTAAAATATAAATAAATGCTCATTTATGAAATAGATCAAACAACAAAGATAAAACGGATTTATCTTGGTATAGAAAATTTCTAATAACGTAATTATGATAAAATAAAATAATTGATGTAACATACAATATGATGATAATTAACTGCTGATTTGACTGTACCACCTTCATATTCCCAATGATTTGTATCATGTTTTGATCTAAATATAAATTCAATAAATATCATATTAAATAAATTGTTCATTTGACTAACTGATCTTCATCGGAACTTGAATCACTATCAGATTTTGTATCATTATTATGCTTTTTTCAATTTTGATAACGAATTATTAATTCAATTAAATATTTTGTTGGTTTTGTTGTTGAAACAAATTTGAATCGACGTAATTGTGTAGCTGTTGGTCTCTTATCAATAGAAATAGATAAAAGAAAAATTATTTATTTAATTATTATTTTCATTTTTAAAATACCTGTTCAGGATTTTTTTGTAAGCAAGCTGCAACAAAATCTCGAAATGAATCGGAATAATCTTTTACAGATAGTTGTGGTGGAGAATTTTTTTGAATTTGTAATAAAACACGCATTGGATGTAAATCCGACTTAGGTGTTTCACCTTTTGCTAATACAATTGATGTTATACCAAGTGACCATATAACTGCCTACAATATATTATGATAGTTAGATTTCTTTATTTAAATTTTATTTGACTCAATTTATTTAATTAATAGAAACAATTAATCATGATTAGTAGAATACAAATCTATAGAGAATTCAATAACAAAGAAAAAAAAAAGAACGACAATTAAATAAAAACTATCTCGAAAATAAATCGACAAATATTCAAGAATGGATTAATTATTATAGAAATAAAAGTAATATTATTCATTCGGTTAATAATAAGTGAATCATAATCAATATCTGTTATTTGCACATGTCATACTTTCATCATCTAATATGTTTTATTTAAAATAATATCTTATTTTATATATTTTGATTTAGCTTTTATAATATAATATATATGTAAACATACATTCTCTTATAATAAATGTATTAGTTGATAAAAAGAGCGATTAATTATGGTACAGTGAGAGTTTATCTTTGAAAATATTATCTAGATTAGAATGATATGTTTGACGATGTTTTTTCAATATATTACTCTATGAATATAAAACGTAATTATTCTTATAATCTTCTAGATAAATAGAAGAAAATGAAGTTAACGAATATTTAAATAAGCTAATCTTTATGTTATATGTGAGATCAATTTCTTCAATATTTTTGACATTAAATTGTCAAGAACATGTTTTAGTTTAAATGTCAAATCGATATATTAAATTTATTCTGAACTAAATCTCAATAATAGGATAATATTATATTATATCGATCAAAGAAAATAAATATTCGATAATCTTCACTTGTTATTATTATTTTGATATTTTAAATATAATGATTGACATCATCAAATTATTTTAATGAAAAAATTGAAATTATCGAAATTCTTAAGACTGACATTTATAAAACATTAGTCTTTTTTAAAACAAGATATAATATAATAATAATCTTACGGAATAATCATATTTATGTTGCATAATAACTTCAGGTGACATCTAAAAAGGTGTTCCTTTATTAATTGAATCTGTTAATTGTTTGGCAACACCAAAATCAGCTAATTTAACATATCCATGTTCAGAAAGGAGAACATTAACTGCTTTTATATCTCGATGAATTTTTTTTTTCTGTATGTAAATATTCAAGACCTTTAAGAACTTCTCATAAAATAATAGCTTTATATATATATTTTTCATTCAATGCACCAGATTTCATAAAATCTAATGCTGAACCACCGCCAAGATATTCCATAACAATCCATAATTTAGTTCCCTTTTAGAAATTAAATACATTTATTTTAGCATAATATAAAAATTAATAGATATTTAATTACTTTGAAATAAGAACCATAATATTTAGTAACATATGCTGAATTACATTGAGAAAGTATTTGAATATCTTCGATTTCATCTTCAGATTTTTTCAAATCGATTATTTTAATAGCAACTATATTTGATAATTTTCTATTTAGATCTTTATAAACTTCCTTTAGAAAAAAAAAAAAACAAAACTATAAAAAAAGAAGGTAAATGAAATGATTTACTCCAAATGATTCCCGACCAATATGTTCAAGTCATTGAAATAATTCTTCGGGATCAACTTGACCCTAGATAAATCATATTTGAAATATATTTTTAAATTAAAAATAAATAAATATTTTCATACTTTTTGTTGTGATACTTTTGAAGTAACACTCATTGAACTCTTAGGAAAAAAAAAAGGTTTCATTTTAGTTTGAATTTTATCGATTATTTAACTTACATTTGATTATTTATTCAAACCTAAACAATAACTTATTCTTCTATATACGTCCAAACACATTTACTTTTACTTCTTTTTTTTTACTTGTTCTTATTTTCAATTAAAATGATCTGCATTCAGACTCAATAACAAGTAAATAATACGAACAAAAATACATTTTATTTTATTCGTTCTTGATTTTCTCTTAGCAGGAACTTTTAGCTGGCATCTATTTCTATTGGTTAGAAATTTAAGCCAAACAAATAAATCAATGTATTTCAAAATATACACACAAATATCTTCCTCGTTTTAGTTAGATTTCATTCCATTTATTGAGAGTTTTTTTTTTTTCAATAAACAAAGTAATGACTCAGTAATTAGCCAACACAGACGAATTACTCAAGTTTATTACAATTCGGAGCATATAAATAGAGATAATTCAATAGATCTCATTATGTCTTTTCCTTGAAAATGAAAGTTCGTTTTAACAGGTATACAACTTGAGATTTAATCAATATTCTATTAGAAGAATAAATTGTATAAGAAAATCAATTTGAGGTAAATTAAATTTATTTTTTTTTTTCTTTTGTATATAACAAAAAAAAAAAGATGCTTCTTTTTGTTCGTTTATTCAATGTAAATTCGATTCGTAATTCTAGTCGTAGTCGTGAATTTTTTTCCATTCTGAAAAAATCTTATCGTACAACAAAATTAAATTTATTTATGGCATCAAATAATCGAACATGTTTTGTCTTTGATAAAGATGAATCAACTAAAATTCTTATTCAAATGGTTTATGAAATACCTTCAACAAGAAAACGTCGTCAATTTAGTTTATTACGTTCTGTTGATGAATCTCTTTCACAGACAATAAATCGTTTAAAAGCTAATATTGAACGTGCTCTTATTAAAGAAAATAAATCAAATAAACGTCTTAAAAAACAAGAAACTAATATTGGCAAGAATAATGAAAAAGAATCAATTATTGTCAAATTAACTGATAAGAATAATAAACTAATTGATGAAAATGAAACAAATAAACAAGCATGGATTAATTGTCAAACATTATTAATTAATCAACAATCTTATCATGTTGAATATAATGCACCAGGTTTGATTTTGTTTTTCATATTTATTATTAATAAATAAATATTTNTCTACCTTCCAAAAAAAATTCAGCTCATTTGGTTGAAGATTCATGAAAATATTCAAATTTTTTTCTCCAACTCTAGTGAATTACTGGACACCCTATATATGTGACTTTTTCCAAACTTCTTCGTCCATACCCATTCAAGGTCTCGATGCAATCGGGACTTTATTTCCAGAAAATTTGTTCCCACCAGTCATCTTCATTTTAAAACCGCTTCAAGCTGGTCAACATATATCTGCTAAGAGAAAATCATATTTTGACATGACGGGACAAAAAAAAAACCTAAAGTATCTGCATAGTCGATAATATTGGGTATATTTATTAAATATAACTGTTTTAAAGAAAACTAAAGTCAGATTCTAACTCTCTGCACTTTTTTCTATCTAATTGCAATGAAGAAAATGCGAGCATACACTTTTCTTACTTGAAAAATTTTTTCTCTTCGTCAGAAGATGGGGGAGGGGAGTGGGCAATTCTTCTTTTTTTCACTTTCATCAAGAATAACTCGAGATGGGAATGATGCAGACTACTAAAAATTTCAGAAGTGTAGAAGCCCATTGACAAGAGTATTCTGTGAAATTTTCAAGTGAATCGGAGCGTCCAAACAAGAGATATTAATGATTTAGTACCGATGATGAAAGTGTACAAATAGAATACGATTCACCCATATATATATATATATATAATATGATATAACTTCTGTTTGAGCTCAAATTTTTCTTGTAAGTAGAAGTCATACTGTAGATAGAAATCGTCGAAGGGTTTCTGTCATTAGGCCTTTGTTCTCGAGTTATGGTCATTTTAGGAAATTTTCATTCTATACCAGAATATTATGAAAACAAGCTCAACAAAAAATTTCCGTCTGAAAACTTTTCCAATAATAAAACTCCTAATCCTTATTATATGGTGAAAGTTTGAGTTTTTTCAAGATATAATGAGGATGATAAGTTCTATTATTAGGAAAATTTCCTAAAATGATCATGACTCAAGAAGAAAGATCCAATGAGAGAAACTCTTCTACAGTTTTTATCTACAATATGAGTTTTACTTATGAAAAAAATCTTAGCTCAAACGTAATTAATGTGTTGGATAGATATGCTGATAAGAAATTATTTAAAATAATATAGATTTATATAATCTTACCGAATAATCATATTTATGTTGCATAATAACTTCAGGTGGCATCCAAAAAGGTGTTCCAACAAATGTAGTACCTTTATTAATCGAATCTGTTAATTGTTTAGCAACACCAAAATCTGCTAATTTAACATCTCCATGTTCAGAAAGAAGAACATTAGCTGCTTTTATATCTCGATGAATTTTTTTTTCTATATGTAAATATTCAAGACCTTTAAGAACTTCTCGTAAAATAATCGATATATATTTTTCATTAAATGCCCCAGGTTTCATTAAATCTAATGCTGAACCCCCACCAAGATATTCCATAATAATCCATAATTTTGTTCCCTTTTATAAATAAAATAAATAAAATAAATATATTAAATTTTAAATTTTAATAATATTTTATTACTTTCAAATAAGAACCAAAATATTTTGTAACATATGGTGAATTACATTGAGAAAGTACTTGAATTTCTTGTTGAATATCTTCAATTTCATCTTCAGATTTTTCCAAATCGATTATTTTTATTGCAACTATATTTGAGAATTTTCTATTGAGACCTTTATAAACTTCCTAAAGAAAAATAATTTAAAGAAAAACAAAAGTTAAATGACATAATTTACTCCAAATGATCCACGACCGATATGTTCAAGTCTCTGAAATGATTCTTCGGGATCACTTTGACCCTAGATGAATCATATTTAAACTATTTTATTTTATAATATATATATATATATTCATACTTTTTCTTGAGATATTTTTGGTGTAACAATCATTGAACTTAAAAAAGATAAATTGTTTTATTTTCTTTAATTTCAATATCAATTTTTAAACTTAACTTACATTTGATTATTCATTTAAATCTAAACAATAAATGATTGTTCTGTATAGGAATAAACACATATTATTTTATTTTTTTATTTGTTCTTATTCAGAATTTTAATGGTGTCCATTGAGACGCAATAACAAGTAAATACATACCAACAAAAATACATTTACTTTGTTTTGTTCGTTCTTCATATTGACTTAGTAAGAACTTTTAGCTGACATTTATTTTCATTGGTTCAATCTTTAAGCCAAACAAATAAAGTAATTTACTTTTTTATTTTTGAAAAAAACCGAACCGAATACGAATACGAATACGAATACGAATACGAATATATCTTATTTTGAGTTGTTCTTCATTTTTTCAATAAAGAAAAAAATACGTCAGTTATTATCCAATATAGGCGAAATACTAAAATATATCGTAATTGAGAAAACATAAATTGAGAAAGATGAACAGGTCTGATATATGTATTTTACGTTAAAAGAAAAGGTCTCTTAATCAGGTATAGAACTTGTACTTTTATCAAAATTCTATTAGAGGAATAAATCATTTAGGAAAATAAATTTGAGATAAATTAATTTTCTTTTTTTCTTTTGTATATAAAGACAGAAAATAAAAAAAAAGATGTTTATTTTTGTTCGTTTATTCAATATTCATCCGATTGGTAATTCTAGTAGTAGTCAGGAATTATTTTCCAATCTGAAAAAGTTTTATCGTTCAACAAGATTAAATTTATTTGTGGCATCATCAAATAAGCGAACATGTTTTGTCTTTGATAAAGATGATTCAACTAAAATTCTTATTCAAATCGTTTATGAAATTCGTCTAACAAGGAAACGTGATCACAATTTAATTTATAACGTTCTTCTGATGAATCGATTTCACAGACAATAAATCGTTTAACAGATAATATTCAACATTCAATTATAAAAGAAAATAAATTAAATAAACGTCTAAAAAGACAAGAGATTGATCTTATATATAATAATGAAAAACAATCTATTATTGTTAAATTACTTGATAGAAATAATCAAATAATTGATAAAAATAAAACTAATAAACAAACATTGATTAATTGTCGAACAAAAACAATAACAAGAGCAATTGTAGAAATTGATTATTCATTATTGGATTGGTATATTACAGATGATATTAAAATTAAAAAAAAAATAATCATGAAAATAATAATACTCAATGGATACATGTATATATCGTGGACCTTTTTCTATATTTCGTGATTAACATGTCAATAAATTTGTACGTCTTCCATGTTTACCTCAAAATAATTCGTTAATAGAAGGTATGTAATCTGAATATACATTCAATAAACGAATTATTCAATGTCCAGTTGATTTACCAATGAATAAAAGACATAAATTAACTGAACAATATTTTCCAATTGACTTAAATAAGTTTGTTTTTTTAAATTAAAATTAATTGAAATTTTTATTTTGCAAAATTAATTTTTTGTTAGAATTCGGTTAGTATCTTATAATATATTAGCTAATGGATATGCATATGCATCATCAACAGATGCTCAACAAACAATTTATCCATATTGTCCACAAGATTTTCTTGAACATGATTATAGAAAGCCACTTTTATTAAAAGAAATTTTAGGATATCATGCTGATATAATATCATTACAAGAATGAGATACTAATTTTTATCAACGTGAACTTTCATTTATATTAAAACAACATTATTATTTCGGTGATATGAAAATAAAAAGTCATTCTGTACGAGAAGGTGAAGCTATTTTTTTTATAGAACAGATAGAGTAATGTGGGGCAATTGGATATATGTTTTCAATCATTTTTTTCGCTTTCGCTATAACTTTTTTATATCTGAATACTTTTTTACGAGATTTGACATGCAAATAGAGTGACTAATATACTATCTATCTATATAAGAATGATATAGATTCGAGTTACAGGTACGTATTTTCCACCTGTTTTCCAATTGCCCCAGCACATGTTTTTTCCTCTTACCCCATCAGGGGCAATTGGATAAATATGTTAGAACGACCGGGAAATTGGATAAATCCATGTATTTTTTACTGAACAATTAAAATTAACTTTTTTTATTAATTATATGACATTAGTTAGTAATTCTTTCATAGACTGATAGAGAAGATCATCCTCTACAATCGTTAGCAATTTTTCATTAAGATAATTCAACTAAAATAAATTGTTTTTTGATACAAACACTACAGAAATTAATAAACATTTTTTTCAATTACCCCAAATGGGGTAATTGGATAGATACGTAAATAAATGCGGAAACTTCGGATTTAAATCCGAGAGTTATGTGTACTTCAAAAAGTGGATCAGACGAATTAGCCATCCTAGAATGTGTAAATATCAAAATTATACTGGGGAACCTACCCTCTAANGAGAAGATAGCTTTTCTGGTACAGTAATTAATACGTCTGCCTGGTAAGCAGGAGATACATGGTTCGATTCCATGTGAAGAGGATTGTATTTTTCTCCGTTCTGTTGTATTCCATCGCGCTGCATAGTCTCGGTCATGAGTCATAATATCAGGTTCGTAGCAAACGTTTTCATGAATCGATTCACTGACAAACAAACTATTTTAACCCTTTGATGACGGGTGGGTTATTTTTCACCCACCGATTCCTCAGTAGAGAAAAAAGTGTTTAGTTCACATTAAACTATTAAATATGTAAGGTCATTAAGGTCATAAACAACTGCATCTGCCGTCTCATACTTTTCCTTTCTTTCTTTCCTTCTCCCATATAAATTCGTTTCAAATAACCTTTGTTCTTGCTACTAAGGTACAGTGATGTCATAATTTCTCTCTTCTTCCCTGATCTTTTGTTTTTCGAGAATATTCTTATTCTCTGTTGAGTATATATATATACTTCCGTTCTCATTGGCGAATTTACGTTGCTCTTGAATTTGCAAAGGATATCATTTTTCCTTCGAACTTGTACTCTTTATTTCTTTATACCGTTTTTACCATCAAAACTAACCAAATGAAATTCTATGGAAATAATGAAGTCGACGACGAGTCTTATGATTTATATACCAGTGATGATTCTAGCGAGAGTGACTTCGATTTCGATTTCGATTTCGATGAACTAGTCAATAACTTAGATGAGCTTGAACTTTCTGATGAAGGTTTGGATGTATATGAAGAGGAGCTGAATTCAATGAATGAAAGTAATATCGCAGATGGCGGCTTTACCTTAATCTCTTTCAAAGAGCGAATTCCACATTCAGTCCTTGGTACCTTTTTACTGAAGAAATTTAAAATCTGATTACTGATCAAACAAACATTTACGGAAAAGGAAAGAAATGAAGTAACAATTAGAAGAAAATCAGTAACTGGAAGGATGTGAGCAAAAAAGATATTGAATCGTTTCTCGGGTTGATTATTCTAATGGGTATCAATAACTTGCCAAATATGAAACTTTATTGGAGTAAAGATATGGTATTCCATAATACATTTATTCCTTCGATCATGTCAAGAGATAGCTTTCTTCAAATTTTTTATAATTTACATTTGGCTGATAACTCATTTAGACCAAAACGAGAATCTAAAGACTACAGTAAAATTTACAAAGTTAAGAATGTCACTGAAATTTTACGGAGAAATTTTCAAAAAAATTATAACTTTGCCCGCTATGGTACAATCAACGAAAGTATGATAAAATTCAAGGACAGATCAAGCCTCTAGCAATATTTGCCTCTAAAACCAATAAAAATAGGTTATAAAGTTCGGTGTTTATGTGATCCAATCACTGGTTATTTATTCAACTATCAAATCTATTTAGGAAAAGAGGAAACCAGTGGAAAAGAAACACCTTTAGGCGAACATGTTGTTTTTCATCTTATGTCTGGTCATAAATTTCCAAGAGAAACATCTATATTTCGATAACTTTTTCACTTTTCTCAGATTATTAGAAAAGCTAAAGCTACAGAAAATAAAACCCTGTGGAACTATTAGACCAGATCGAGCAGATACCCAGTCAGATTTTGCCAAGAAAAATAAAATGGAACGAGGAGATTACAAGTCATTGATTGCATCGAACAGCAGTGTCTTCATATGCACTCTAAAAAAATCGGTTTTTTACCGAACCCCCAAAAAAAGGTTCCGGAGATGTCTAAAAGCGTCCAAAGATGTCCAAAGTCTTAAAAAAAGAATAAAAAAATCTACGAAATCTTTAAAGGTTCTTACCGTGTGCCCAGGATAAGAACCTTTTCCTGTGAAACCTTTTTTTAAGTTCCGTACAGCAGAAAAAGGTTTCGTAGGAAAAGGTTCTTATCCTGGGCACACGGTAAGAACCTTTAAAGGTTTCGTAGATTTTTTTATCCTTTTTTTGAGGCTTTGGACATCTTTGGACACTTTTAGACATCTTCAAAACCTTTTTTGGGGGTTCGGTAAAAAACAGATTTTTTTTAGAGTGTGGATGGACACCAAACAGGTGTTTTCGGCTTCAAATTATCATAAAGACAACGAAGTTGTTCCAATTTCCCGTCGTTTGGAAAATGGTCAACGTATTACAATTGACTGTCCAACAGCAGTAAAAGATTACAATCAGGATTCACATGGAGTTGACCGACTTAGCCAGAAAATCTCGTGCTACAATCTCGATCGCAAGTCTAAAAGGAACTAGCTGCGAATATTTATTTATTTTCTAAATGCATCTGTATTCAGCTCATTTATTTGTTATAATCAGTTAGCTCAAGATAAGTTAACATACTTAAACTACATGGTTTCACTGGCGAAGTCTCTCTGCTCCGGCAGTGAACGAATAAGTCGTGGAAGACCTCCTCTTGAAAACAAGTTTAAACTAGCATCACCAGAAACTGTCCTTAGTTTTGACAATGAAATGCATTTGTCTGTGACAGCAAAAAGAAGAAGATGTGCTTATTGTAGCACCAAGGAAGCAGATTTTCGATCCAACATCGAGTGCTTGCTTTACTTGCAAATTGCCATTTTGTTTAAGAGATAACATTTTTTTTTGTTTTGATTATCATAAGGTTTTTATATAGCCATTTTGAGTTAAAATAAAATAAAAAGGTTGAAAAATGTTTTTCGATTAAAAAAAAATTCCGTCCTCAAAGGGTTAATTTTGCCTAGGACTGAAACCTGATGTTTGTTAATGTGCTTATTTTGTGAAAGGCAGAGACATGAAGGTAATGAAATTCATTAAGCGTACCGATTTTGGAAATTGACGGTAATGAAGGCACTGAAAGTGGTAAAAGTTGAAAGTTTCCTAAATAGAATGTCATGAATTTAGGTTGAGTTCAGGAGTCTTCATGTCCCGTAAAACCGGCGTCGCGCTGTCATTACTATTGCTACAGTCTTCATGTCTCCTTTGAAAAGACTGAGTGAGCAAGTTAGTCTGAGTCTTATTATCTTCCTATATTTTGAAATCCTAATCACGAAATCAATCTTAGTCTTGGAACCTTTATGTTTATTTTTTTGAGCAAGAGTCGCAAAGTCAGTGCTGTGTCTCGGAGTCGTGACATCTCTCACAGCTACCGTCATAAAGTCCGTTAAAGTTTATAATTTGTATCGTGTCTCAAAATGATTGCCATGAAGTTAGTGAATGTCATCAGGCCCTAAATTCTGTCGAACTCTGAGACATGAAGTCAAGTGGATCCTATAGTGATGTAAGCCTTTTGCGTATTGAAGTCAAAGTCTTTAAGGCAGTGTGACTTCTGATGCTTATATTGCTGTTGAAGCAGAATATTTATGTCATTTAGAGTTTTGTTGTCTTTAGTTTTGTTACTGTTGAAGTATAGTTTTCGTGTTCGTGTTTTTCTCGGATCTTTTACCGGATCAATTGGGACAACTACTTTGCGGTGTGATGAATTAAATATTTACTGTTTTTCTCAGAATGCTTCCTAGATATTTTACTTGGTTTGTCTTCAAAGAGACGACTGATAAAAACGTCAACTTGTTTTTGAAAGGATACGTCATGATATTCTTTCCAATAGGTGGACACAGAAACTTTTGTGACTTGTCGCTAATAGATTTCGAGAGAGCTAAAAGAAAACATGTATAAGAGTTTATAGTTTGTCACTGCCCGGAATTTGCTTACTTCTTCAGCTTAACAACAATCACGTTTCGCAGATCTTTCCTTCTTCCCGACTATTTTTGAACTCAAGATGCTTGTTTTATGGAAATGATGGCATTCAGAAACAAGTTTTTGTACATGTGATTTGATTTAGATGGTAGAAGTGTGTTTTTAAAGCGTTTACCTTGGTACTAAAGTGAGAAACTGCAACATCTGATACATGTTCTGTTATAGCTTTCTCTAAATCTATTAGCACAACTCAAAAGGACGTTTTATTTTTGACAACCATACAGAATATCAGGACTCATCTTTTGAAAAAAATTGAGATTTTATCATTTAAGTTTTTGGAGGTATATGGAGACTAAATTATCTTGCAAAGATTCCGAGATAACCGGTATTTCTTTTACAATCTCTCATTAATGAAGATTTGTTCATGCTTTCCATCGTTCCCCTACTATCAATCTTCTGTATAAATCTGTCGAAAGGATACTGAAATGACCAAAACTTGCACTATATTTCGTTGCAACCTGCTGACAAGGATGATAATGCTTGTACTTGGATGAATCAGAAATGAATCGAGAAGGAGAAAGATCCATTCTTTGAATGACTTGACGATTTGGTGCAGCTCTTCACTTTTTATAGTAAAGTTTCTCACCATCCATTCAGATTTTTAGGCACTGAAAGATGCAAAAACGAGTCGAGATTCTTTCGGGAACAAAGTATTTTTCTAATTCTCAAACTTCTAATGGCTTTACAAACAATTCCATATAAATTGAGTAACTCTTATATCATGCATATCGATCAATTTCTAGACTTCTAAAATAACGATCGAAACATGAGAATCGAAAAGAAGACTTCAGAATACTATTTCGCTGTTTGAGAATACTGGATGAGTCTGCGAAACTCTTTTTCGGAAGCGTAAGGATTTCCTGAAGATTTGAAAACCTAGAAGGTGTTCCAAAAGATGTCCGGAAAGCACTGTCGATTTCTCGGAAACACTTTCATCGTTTCCGATTCTCCAAAAATCTGGAGAGGTTTTCGATAAAAAATTATCGAAAACACAATGGTTTTCCAGAAGATTTTTACATCAAAACCGGTTTCCAGGAAAACCTTTCCGATTTAGAAAATAGCACAAGCGTTTCTAATGATATGATTGAGAATTTCCGGACCTATCTTCCGATCACTCGTACGTTTTCGAATGCTCAAAAACTCTTAGCGTATTTTCAGAAACTTAAGGGCGGAGGGAGGGGGGGTACCCCCTAGCATACCCTCAAATTTTGTCAGTTTGTAGGATCAACCACCAAGGGTCTAGGGTTAAAATGTTTTGCGGGTTGGATGTTCTTTGGCTGAGTTATAAAAATCGAAAGAAATCGTATTTTCCAGCTATTTTGATGTCAGCGAAAAAAGTAGTTCTTACCGAGTCCTCTACTCTTACAAAGCCTTTAGAAAAAAAAATCTCATCCGTAAAAAATTATTCTCTGAATTCTCCTCTATGGGATGACATATTTTTCTTTTAGAGAAAAATTCGTTTTCCTGGCGTTGGGGACTCCAAAATGTGTCTGAAATGGAACCCACTAAACACTAAAAAATGTAATTTTCATGACACATTAAGCTATATACTTTAGGATCATCAGTTTTCAATGAAACTTTGTGTGCAGAACTGACTAACTATTAGACATCGCTCCACAAAATTTCAAGGATCTAGCACGTTCTCTTCACGAGTTAGTAAATACCATACATAAATCGCATTTGCTATACTATCCTTTCAATAGGACCTGCACCACTGTTGATTCAATAACTTTTNTATCACCACCAAGATGAATTTCAAAAAGAATCTGACGAATATACGGTAAATTACTTGGGTTATCATTTGAAGATTGAAATAATTCTTCAAAAAAATTAAATTCACTGCCTTCAATATCAACTTTAAGTATATGAATTTATCGTTTTTGATGACCAAGTTCATTCACAATCATTTGTAAAGATTTTGAACTATCATTTTTTCCACTTCCTAAACGAACTTGATGAAATGAACAAACATTTGGAGGACATTGAAATAATCCCATATCAAATGTATGAATTTCTGCATTTAGAAATAGTCTTTTAATTGCTTGTTCAAAACTAAAATCACCACTAGAATCCAATGAATAAACTAATATATTTGTTGTATTCATAGATCCAAAACGATGTATGTCACAAACCCATTTTCCACCATCACCACTGTTACCAACACGTCGTTCGAATTCACACTGTATTGTTGGCTCCCAATTGTTCTGAAAAAATAATGAACGTGCATCTGACACACAATTACGTTTATCTTGTATATGATGAAGTATTTTTCGACGTTTCCAATCAGAATCTAATTCACAAAACCAATCGTCAGATTCTTTCATAGATAATCGACATTGATTAGAATTAAGGCTTTCTGCTGATGATAATGATGACGATGATAGTGCTAACGATGTAACAAGAAGATTTCTTGTTGAGGATAATATTTTATTGTTGATAACAAAATAATAGAGACTACATATTGTTATAATAAGTGAAACGGTAATAATTGTTTTGTTAGTAAATGATAAATTTAGTTTTTTTGTTATTGCAGTTGACATTGCTACTGAATCGTTTCGTATGCGATTGATTAAAGACTAGAAAGAAAATAAGAGAAGTTTTATAAATTATGCAAAATATTCTTGACAAATAATACAAAGTGACTTAATAAAACATTATCCAGCAAGATATGACTGTTAAGATACGCGTTAAAATTTTGTTAAAACTCTGTTTTAACATTGGATTATCGTTAGAACGTGTTACAGATTCTGGAACACGTTAAACAATGTTTAGTTTTCCTAGATTTATGCGTTATTACCCGTTTTCAGCGTAACCTTCACGATTTTTATCGTTTTCAAGGATAAACCGAGCAGTAATGCGCAAAGATCAATTAAGAAAAAAACATTATTATGCTTAGTTTTCCGAACGGGTTTTTACTACATTCAACCAGTCTTCGTCAAGTCTCGTTGTGTTTGGAGCAATTTAACGTGGTTAACGAAATTCATCTCTTGAGATTAGTTTAACCGTGGAAGTCTTAGTTGATGTATTTGACCAAGGAGTTTACGTAGAATCATTGAGTTCTTGGTTTTTCGTTTTGGCATGAATAAGTGACAAAAGTTGTGTAAGATTATACTATCAAAAAGTGATTAAAAAAATCCATAATATCATTTATTAGCGTTTCGCATGGATAAAGAAGAGAAGAAAAACCTAACAATAATACATTGAAAGAGTCACTACACGTATGAAACACTGCGTAAATAAAAGCATCATATTCACTGAATAGGAACGACTCAAGGGCAACTACTATTTTTTTTCTTTGTTACATCAATTTTTTTTATTTATCAAGAAATGAGTTTGCATATTTCTCATTCACACGGGAAAAGAATTGTATAACTGGCATTCTAATGACAACTATGACGACAAAAATGCTATTTTTGCTATTAAACGCAATGCTTTCCATTACAATGCATTCAAATGCATAGGTTTTTATTTGCAATGTGTATAATCACATTATTTTTATCTGCGGTGCATTTTTTCAGTTTATAATGTCATCTAAAACTACTGTTTAGGTGCGTTTATGAGAAACACGTCTTTAATTTTCCAATAAACGTCATTTGAATTACCATTCCGGACACATTTTCTTGTGAACATTTGAACGCATTTATTTCTCATGCATTCAGAACTTACCTTTTAGCTTTCTTTTATTGAAAAACATGTGTTTTTTTTACAGATGCATCAGAATACGTTTTCTTAAAATGCGCTTTCTTATTGAAACTTTAGTTTTTCTTACAAGCATATTAGAATATTCACTTTCTTAATATGAGAAAAAATGCCGCTTTATCAGATAAAGTCTGTTATCATTTAGGCAAACATTTTGAAGTATCAGACTGACAAATATACTGCTATTAGGACCTTGTGTTTGATCTTTTTGCCTTTTATTTTCAAGCTAAACAAAAATACCCTTGCAGACAGATATCTATCTAATTATTAACCAGAGAACATGTATATATGAGCCAGTTCACATAAGCCACGACCTACGACCGTAAAAGGTTGCTCAATCATAGGCTTAGATTCTTGAGATATCTATTCCATCTTGTAGAGCATATGTTTTTAGGTAGAGAACCAAAGTTTTTATTCTTATTGAAGATCTTTCTGTCGTGTTCTACTGACTTTTTGAACGGCTTTTCGTGAGACTTTTCAAGGTTTTGATCAGAAAATAATAGAAAAATCATCTTCCCAATATATTTTCTCACAAGATATAGGTGAAATGACGTTCAAACTTTCTTGTCAAGCACTGCAGAGCCAAACACTATTCCAGAGTGCAATCAGAAGTTTGGGATCTCTGATTAAGCAGAATTGGTCGTGGCGTACATGAAGTGACTCATATATAAAATATGTTGCAAAAGTAATGGGACAAATGTTGGACCCTATTTCTCTTCCGTAGAAAGGTACTGAAAGAAAATTTTTTTACCAGAAGATAGAGACTTTTTTCCTCTTTGAAACCGTATATAACTTATGTTTATAACACTGTCATAAATGAAACGACATGATAGAAACGAGAAGCACTTTTGTGAGATTCAGAAAAATGACACAAAATGTTGATCTATATGCCTGTTCGGTGAACGTAGGTGAAGTTAGCAAGATATTCGAGTAAAACCATCCGATATTCGTCCAGGAACATGTTCCAAATGTTCAAGTGGTGTTCTAGGTACATCTCGATGAGCTCTATCTAATAGTACAATCAGATTTTCCGCAGGCCAAAACTTACCTCTGAAACGATCAGGATAGCGGTAGTTTACGTTTTTATCCCATAATATACTTTAATATGTTTGTGTCATTCACATAGGAGTTTTTTTACGAGGCAATTCTTTTGTTATCATAAGTATAGTTCTATATGACGTATTTAGTAAATAAACGGATCGACTTTTCAAGAGTTTTTGGAGAATGTTATTTGTTTCTGTGTGTGACTCTCAACCGATGTCGTCAAAATCGTGACACTTTAGACGATTAACCCTTTAGTATCATTGCTTCGCCTATGGACGAAATCTCTTTTGGAGGTTATATTTCATATGGGCACTCTGTATTATGAATATTTTCATCAAAACTTTTTGAAAATCGTCAAGTCCTAGGCGACCCATTCCTATGGTCCGCTACGGGGATGAGTTGAAAGTATTTTAGTCATCGTCGTGGGACGGTACGGGTGTTGTTTAATCCTTTGAGGATGGTGGAACATATTTGTCCCACCTATTTTTCAATAGAGAAGAAAGTGTTTAGTTCACATTAAACTATTAAATATGTAAGGTCATTAAGGTCATATACAACCATATTTGTCATCTTATACGTTTTTTTTTCTTTCTTTCCTTTTCTCATATAAATTCTGTTCAAATATCCTTTGTTCTTGCTGCTAAGGTACAGTGATGTCAAAATTTCTCTCTTCTCCTCTGATCTTTTGTTTTTCGAGGATATTCTCATTCTGTATTGGGTATATATAAGTATACTCCCGTTTTCATTGACGACTCTACGTTGTTCTTGAATTTGCAAAGCATATCACTTATCTTTCAAACTCGTGCTCTTTACTTCTTTATACCGTTTTACAATTAAAGCTAAACAAATTGAATTCTATGGAAATAATGAAGTCGACGATGAGTCCTGTGATTCATATGTCATTGATGACACCAGCGAGAGTGGCTTCGATTTCGATTACGATGAACTAGTCGATAACTTGGATGAGCTTGAACTTTCTAATGAAGATATGAATGTATATGCAGAGGAGCTGAATTCAATGAATGAAATTTATATCACGGATGGCGGCTTTACCTCAATCTCTCCCAAAGAGAGAACTCCAGTTTCAGTCTTTAGAACCTTTTTTTACTGAGGAAATTTTAAACCTGATTACTAATCAAACAAACATTTATGGAAAGGAAAGAAACGAAGTAGCAATCAGAAGAAAACCAGTAACTGTAAGGATGTGAGCAAAAAAGATATGGAATCGTTTCTCGGGTTGATTATTCTAATGGGTATCAATAACTTGTCAAATATGAAACTTTGTTGGAGCAAAGATGTGGCATTCCATAATACATTTTATCTCTTCGATCATATCAACAGATCGTTTTCTTCAAATTTTTTATAATCTACATTTGGCTGATAGGTCATTGAAACCAAAACGAGAATCTAAAAACTACAGTAAAATTTACAAAGTTAAGAATTTTACTGAAATTTTACAGAGAAATTTCCAGAAAAATTATAACTTTGGCCGCTATGGTACAATCAACGAAAGTATGATAAAATTCAAGAAAAGATCAAGCTTCAAGCAATATTTGCCTCTAAAACCAATAAAAGGAGAGCATAACGTTTGGTGTTTATGTGATCCAATCACTGGTTACTTATTCAACTATCAAATCTATTTAGGAAAAGAGGAAACCAGTGAAAGAGAAATACCTTTGGGCGAACGTGTTGTTTTCGATCTTATCTCTGATCATAATTTGGGAAAAAAAACATCTATATTTCGATAATTTTTTCACTTCTCTCGGGTTATTAGAAAAGCTAAAATTACAGAACATAAAGGTCAGTAGAACGATTAGACCAGATCGGGCAAGTATTCCGTCGAATTTTGCCAAGAAATATAAAATGAAACGAGTGGATTACAAGTCAATGATTATATCGAACAGCATTGTCTTCATATGGATGGATACCAAACAAGTTTTTTTGGCTTCAAATTATCATAAAGACAACAAAGTTATTCCGATTTCCTGCAGGTTGAAAAATGGTCAACGTATTACAATTAACTGTCCAACAGCAATAAAAGATTACAATCAGTTTGTACATGGAGTTGATCGACCCAGCGAAAGAATATCCCGCTAAAAGCTTGATTGCAAGTCTAAAAGCAGCTGGCTTCGAATTTTTCTTTATTTTCTAAATGTATCTATTTCCAACTTATTTATTTGAAATAATCAGTAGGCTCAGAATAAATTGACATACTTAAACTACATAGTTTCAGGGATGAAGTCTCTCAGCTCCGGCAGTGAACGAATAACTCGTGGAAGATCTCCTTCTGAAAAGAAGTCTAAACTAGCATCACCAAAAACTGTCCTTATTTTTGATAATGAAATGCATTTGCCAGTGAAAGGAAAAAGAAGAAGATGTGCTTATTGCAGCGCCAAGGAAGCAGATTTTGGATTCAACAACGAGTACTTTACTTACAAATTGCCATTTTGTTTGAAAAATCAAAAAAAAATTTTCTTTTTGATTAAAAAAACATCCGTCGTCAAAGGAACAATACACCCTTCAGGGTAGAATAATAAACCCTTCCCCGTAAACTTCAGCATAATAAACCCTTCGGTAGCAGTTATAAACTCTTTTTAATTTTATATACCCTTGCTTTCATAAACCCCTCCTCTCATAAACCTTTAAAGAGTTTATGAAAAACTGTACTTAGCGCTAAGGTTTATTATTCTACTCTTTTTTCTCAGTGCAGGATACGAAAGAAATTCTCCGAACAATAATCCCGTCAACTCTTTATGATACAACATATAAAGAAACAAGTAGTTTTGGAGGCGATAAAGATCATCATACCAACGGATAGAACTACTCGAGATCTACTTGGAACACCACTGGAACATCTGGAACATTTTCCTGGACGAATATCGGATGATTTTACTCGAATATCGTGCTAACTTCACCTACGTGTTCGATCAATAGGTTGTAAAAAGAATATTTTCTTTTATTAGTTGATAGAAAATTTTCTCCTTTTGTCGAACAACGTATGATTTATATTTGTCAGATGTTCATCAATGAAATGCGACAAGAGAAAAGGAGAGGCACTTGCGTTTTGCATTCATCATTTTTAGATGAACTCGTCAAAAACGTCTTGTTAGACAACGCTTAATTCGGTGTTATGGCACATACATATGATGTGCCATAAGAAAAAGTTGTTAAAGGTATTTTCCATATATGTTCGTTTTCTTTCATTCTAACACGTATTTCCCCTATACGTTCTCTTTGTATATTCCTTTGATTTCTTTATTGTTTCGATATGATAAATCATGTATTTTTCCAATCCTATTATGTTATCTATTTTGGTAAATTCGACCCTTCTTCTTACATCTGATACAATACTAGTTGATTCATATTTGTTAAGGAAGGTCATAAATGGTCTTTTGTTTTTTATATAAATCTCTTCCTGAAAATACTATTATTATTTTGTGACGTTTCGGCAAGTCGATGCTGCCTTCTTCAGACTTTATTAATAGAAATGATTTTAACATAGAGTTTAAATACAAAATATAAAATGTACTCGAATGAACTCTAGATTCTTCTTTTTCTTTTTCTTTCAATTGTGATTTTTGATAGTGGGTCGGAAGAAGATGACAATATTACGTCACCTCTACCAGCTATCACTGTCTTGCCGACCCATTATCAAAAATCACAATTGAAAGAAAAAGAAAAAGAAGAATCGAAAAATGGAGAAGAATCTAGAGTTCATTCGAGTACATTTTATATTTTGTATTTAAACTCTATGTTAAAATCATTTCTATTAATAAAGTCTGAAGAAGGCAGCATCGACTTGCCAAAACGTCACAAAATAATAATAGTATTTTTAGGAAGAGATTTATATAAAAAACAAAAGACCATAATACCAGTTGTTTCTAAGTAAAGGAGAAGAGTGAATTCAAAGAGAGGCGCGTCTGTGATCAAAGATCAAACATAATAAAACATCTATACACATCAACGTTATTGCTGGACTTAAGATTCGGTTTCTATGGACTCACTAAAACGATCTTGTAAAGTGTTGGTAATTTCGACTTTTATGAACTCGTTAAAAACATCTTATAAAATGACACTTAATAATAATTAACTGTCGTCAACAAGATGTTTTCCATGAATTCATATACAAATTACATATTTATAACGCGAGTGCTGCTCTTTTTTCTTGTCGTATTTCATTTACGAATGTCGGACCATTATAAATTATACACTGTTCGATAAAGGAAAAGATTTCTATCAACTGGTAGAAAAATATTCTTTTCAAAACCTATTTATTGAAGAAATATAATGATTGACATTTTGTGCCATTCTTTTATATAAAAAGTGCAGATCTTTTTTAAGGATACTTTTCTTTGCTATCGTGTGGCTTCATTGATGAAAGTGCTATAAAAATAAGTCATGCACNATGGATATAAACTTGGTACATGCCTCTATCACTGGTAAAAAAATCAGCACGTTTGCTCGAGCCGTAATGGAGATATTCGAATTTCTTATCGCACAGTTATTTATGAACCACCCTGTATATGATACGATAAATTTTTGTGAGCTATTTGAAGAAAATAAAAAATTAGGTTTTTATAGAAAAATACTTTTTCTTTATTATTTATTTTATCTTTATTTTTGAAAATAATGAATTCATTTATCTTTATAAAATAAAAATTGACATTTTCTTTCTTTATTCTATAAGTATATAGTTTTTATTTATCGTTATTTTTTAAGTAATAAGGCTTTATGCATTTATTTATTTTTTTTTATAAACATAAAGATTTCATTTGTATTTATTCTTTCTTATAAAGAACGATAAAAATAAAGTAACCCACATAATGTAGACACATTTGTCACCAAAACAAGAATCAGCACTTAACTAATGTTTTTAAATCTGCTCTGTATTCATTGTTTAGGGTTAGAAATATTATTGTATTTTAGTTGACAGAATTTCAGTTTTCCTAGACAAATTTATGAGAACGGGTGGACCAAAAATGGTCCACCTATTTTGCAGTAAAGGAAAAAGTGTTTAGTTCATGTTAAACTATTAAATACGTAAGGTCATTAAGGTCATAAACAACTGCATGTGTCATCTCATACTTTTCTTTTCTTTCTTTCCTTCTCTCATATAAATTCTTTTCAAACATCCTTTGTTCTTGGTGCTAAGATAGAGTGACGTCATAATTTCTCTCTTCTCCTCTGAAATTTTGTTTTTCGAGAATATTCTCACTCTCTATTGAGTATATATATATATACTCCCATTCTCATTGACGAATTTACGTTGTTCTTGAATTTGCAAAGGATATCATTTCTTTATACCATTTTTACAATTAAAACTAACCAAATGGAATTCTATGGAAATAATGAAGTCGATGACGAGTCTTATGATTCAGATGCCAGTCATGATACCAGCGAGAGTAACTTCGATTTTGATTACGATGAACCAGCCGATAAGTTAGATGAGGTTGAACTTCCGGATGAAGATTTGGACGTATATACAGAGGAGCTGAATTTAATGAACGAAAGTTATGTCACAGATGGTGACTTTACCTCAATCTCTCTCAAAGAACCAACTCCAATTGCAGTCTTTCGAACCTTTTTTACTCAAGAAATTTTAAATCTGATCACTGACCAAACAAACATTTATGAAAAAGGAAAGAAACAAAGTAATAGTCAAAGAAAAACCAGTAACTGAAAGGATGTGAGCAAAAAAGAGATTGAATCATTTCTCGGATTGATTATCCTAATGGGTATCAATGACTTGCCGAATATAAAACTTTACTGGAGTAAGAATATGGTATTTCATAATACATTTATCAGTTCGATCATGTCACAAGATCGTTTTCTTGAAATCTTTTATAATTTACATTTGGCTAATAGCTCATTGGAACCAAAACGAGAATCTAAAGACTACAGTAAAATTTACAAAGTTAAGAATTTTATTGAAATTTTACGAAGAAATTTACAAAGAAACTATAACTTTGGCCGCTACGGTACAATCGACGAAAGTATGATAAAATTCAAAGGAAGATCAAGCCTCAAGCAATATTTACCTCTGAAACCAATAAAAAGAGGTTACAAAGTTTGGTGTTTATGTGATCCAATCACTGGTTATTTATTCAACTATCAAATCTATTTAGGAAAAGAGGAAACCAGTGAAAAAGAAATACATTTAGGTGAA
>CAJNSZ010000708.1:35571-56953 GCA_905329745.1 Rotaria sp. Silwood2
CTTTTGTTCTTCGAGAATGTTCTCATTTTATGTTAAGTATATATATACTCTCGTTTTCCTTGACGAATTTACATTGTTCTTGAATTTTCAAAGGATATAATTTCTCTTTCGAACTTGCACTCTTTACTTCTTTATATCGTTTTTACAATAAAAACTAGCCAAATGGAATTCTATGGAAATAACGAACTCGAGGGCGAGTCTTATGATTCATATGCCAGTGATGATACTAGCGAGAGTGACTTCGACTTCGATTACGATGAACTCGCCGATAACTTAGATGAGCTCGAACTTTCTGATGAAGATTTGGATGTATTTGCGGAGGAGCTGAATTTAATGAATGAAAGTTATATCACGGATAGCGGATTTACTTCAATCTCTCTCAAAGAACTAACTCCAGTTTCAGTCTTTAGAAACTTTTTTGATGAACAAATTTTAAAGCTAATTACTGACCAAACAAACATTTATGGAAAAGGAAAGAAACGAAGTAACAATCAGAAAAAAAACGGTAACTGGAAGGATGTGAGCAAAAAAGAGATTGAATCGTTTCTCGGGTTGATTATTCTAATGGGTATCAATAACTTGCCAAATATGAAACTTTATTGGAGTAAAGATATGATATTCCATAACACATTTATTTCTTCGATCATGTCGAGAGATCGCTTTCTTCAAATTTTTTATAATTTACATTTGGCTGATAACTCATTGGAACCAAATCGAGAATCTAAAGACTACAGTAAAATTTACAAAGTTAAGAATTTTACTGAAATTTTAAGGAGAAATTTTCAAAAAAATTATAAGTTTGGCCGCTATGGTACAATCGACGAAAGTATGATAAAATTCAAGGGAAGATCAAGCCTCAAGCAATATTTGCCTCTAAAACCAATAAAAAGAGGTTACAAAGTTTGGTGTTTATGCGATCCAATTACTGGTTATTTATTCAACTATCAAATCTATTTAGGAAAAAAGGAAACCAGTGGAAAAGAAACAGCTTTAGGTGAACGTGTTGTTTTTGATCTTATCTCGGGTCATAATTTCCAAGGAAAACATCTATATTTCGATAACTTTTTCACCTCTCTCAGCTTATTAGAAAAGCTAAAGCTACAGAACATAAAAGCCTGTGGAACTATTAGACCAGATCGAGCAGGTATTCAGCCGGATTTTGCCAAGAAAAATAAAATGGAACGAGGAGATTGCAAGTCAATGATTACATCGAACAGCATTGTCTTCATATGGATGGACACCAAACAGGTATTTTTGGCTTCAAATTATCATAAAGACAACGAAGTTGTTCCGATTTCCCGTCGTTTGAAAAATGGTCAACGTATTACAATTGACTGTCCAAAGGCAATAAAAGATTACAATCAGTTGTCACATGGAGTTGACCGACTTAGCCAAAGAATCTCGTGCTACAATCTCGATCGCAAGTCTAAAAGGAACTGGCTGCGAATGTTTATTTATTTTCTAAATGCATCTATATTCAACTCATTCATTTGTTATAATCAGTTAGCTCAAGATAAGTTAACATACTTAAACTACATGGTTTCATTGGCGAAGTCTCTCTGCTCCGGCAGTGAACGAATAAGTCGTGGAAGACCTCCTTCTGAAAAGAAGTCTAAACTAGCATCACCAAAAACTGTCCTCAGTTTTGACAATGAAATGCATTTGCCTGTGACAGCAAAAAGAAGAAGATGTGCTTATTGTAGCACCAATGAAGCAATAGATTTTCGAACCAACATCGAGTGCTTTACTTGNTATCTATATGTTTTCAACAGCTATTATATGGGGTATCGATAGGTCCTTAAAAGCTATCATACGGGGGGTACCTATAAGTAATCAAGGACTATTGTATGGTATAACTATAGGACATGAAGAGCTATAGTATGTGGATATTCATAGGTTCCCAAGGGACTGTGGCCATAAGTTGTAGGGTAATAAGATGATATGGCTACAATAGCTATAAGGAATACAAAGCTATTAGGTCAAAGGCTACATGGACTATAAAAATATGTGTGATATAAGAGTATGAGGCCTTAGGGCTATCTATCTGTATACATACTATCGAATGACTGTATGTCTACTCTTGACTGAAAAATTAAACGTATTGGATCATACATGAAAGGAGAAAACAGCTGTGCAGTATGTACGGGCTCTCGCTAGTAATAATTATGCGAAAAAAGACGAGCATTATCAATTTGTCGGATTATTTTGATTTTCCTTAATAAAATAAAGAGCTAGTTTTTTAAAATAGACTCTCAATCTTGTCTCTTTTTTCATTGCTTGACACGTTGATCTGTTATACACCATATTCATGCAACATCCTCTATTATAGTTAATTGACAGTTTTTACGTGCAACATTTTACTTTTTTTTTTTTGAAGATCGTTTTGTTGATGAAATATAGATGAAATGAAGAGTAATCGATTCGAGACAAGTATACGAAATGAGTGACATTTATTCTACTATTATTCAATCGAATATGATCTTAGACTAAGTTGGATTCATAATCAAATCTATTTTATACTCGATCGTCAAATACAAAAACAATGGACATTTTTTTGTTTACTATATGAAGATAGCAATTAGTATCAAAATAAAATTGTATAATTGACAATTCTAACAGTAGATAAATTGATTTTTGAAGATGTGAGAAGCCAAATGATTTGAATAGATTTAATTATTTATTGAGATTAATTATCAGTTAAACAAAAATAAAATAAAATAATAACTAATATCAATCACATATATTTCAATGGCTTCATGACAGAGGTGTCGCTGGTAAGTTTTTTTTTTGTATCCTATACCTTGTCTGAGAAAATTTCTCATATCCTTATTCTATCTCAAATGAATCACTAAATGAATTTAAATCAATAATACTAGGTGAAATGAAAACTACATTACTATCGCAAGTCAATCAGTATAAATAGATGTGAATAAAGAATAAATCGATTCTAATTCACAATACTAAATCAAGTAAATAAATCATAGAGAAGATGATCAACAATAGATCAATAGTCTTTCTTATCATTTTAATCCTATTATATGGTTAAATAGTTTCTCCTTTATCAATCCATTAATGAGAAATATTTTACTATTGTAAAAAATAATTGTTTTTCTTTAGTCCTATGAGAATATCAAAATAGTGAATAATAACTCATATGTAGATCGGCACTAAGACTCTTTTATTCTTTTACTCTTACCCTAGTTTACTCTGCAACACTTGTACGTCATGAATATAATCTGTCAAATATTGATTATATCAAAGGAATTCTGATGTTTTCTATTTCGTAATCAATGATAATAATATAATCAATATGAATAAAAAAAAATTTGTTCTTTTTCACTTATATAAACCAATAGATAGTATGAAGATAACATTTAAATGATCAAGCTGATACCATTTCAATTGATTTGCTAATTCAATTTATGCATTTTGAAAAGATTTTTCTTTTCTATAAAATATTCTTTTTCGAATGTCATTATTGATTAAAGATGAATTTCAATGACGATGATGCTAATAAACAGGTTTGCTTGTTTGATTTCTTAGAAAAACAAAAATCTTCATTGAAATAAATAAATAAATAAATATTTGTTTAGATTCAATATATGATTTCATTTATTCAACATGAAGCAGCTGAAAAAATTGAAGAAATTGAAGTAGAAACTGAAGAAGAATTTAATATAGAAAAAAGTCGTTTAGTATCTCAACAACATATTAAAATAATTGAATATTATAATAAAAAAGAAAAACAAATTGAATTAAAAGGAAAAATTCATCATTCAATTATAGCTAATGCAAATCGACTTTTAAATTTACAAGCTCGTGATGATTATGTTCAAGCTTTAAAAGAAGAAGCTCGAAAACAATTATCTATATTAACAAAAAATCGATCGAAATATATATATATTCTATCGAATCTGATAACAGAAGGTCTTTTTGTACTTATGGAAGAAAATATTAGAATAAAATGCCGAGAAGATGATTATGGTCTTGTTCAACGACTTATTCCTGATTCAATACGACGATATAAACGAGTTTTGCAACAAATTAATATTCAAGTTACAGTTGATGACAAAAGTTTCTTATCTGATGATTTGTAAATAATAAAATAGTATTCAATTAATATTAATGCAGCGTTTGTTTTTTGTTGTTGTTTTGTAGAGCTGGTGGTGTTGAGCTTTATGGAATGGATGATAAGATCTATTTATCAAATACAATTGAAGCTCGTCTTGAGATAATATTTCATAATATCTTACCTGAAATTCGACGAGACTTATTTGGTATAAATCAAAATCGAAAATATAATTATTAGTAATTAATCGATTCAATAGAAAAGAAGTTTTTTTTTATGATTTTGTCAAATGATATTCTAATATAATTATTTATTGTTGATTAATTCGATTTTCTTTTCAGATTTTATTTATCTATAATGCAACTCAATCGACTTTTTATCATTTCTCATTTACTCTCTTATTTAATATAAACAATATCAATTTATTCATTTGCTTCAAAGAAGAAAATATTTAAAAAAAACAAAGAATTTTTTCATAAATCCTTCACATTCATCAATAACATACAAAAATTTTGATAAATAATTCGTTCGAATATTTCTCTTTTTTAAATAAAATATATGATTGTTACATTAAATGTATGGAATTCGATAACAAATTACATCGAAATGTGATAGAATAGATGGGTGTGGGTGTGGGTGTGTGTGGGCGTGGGCGTGTGGGAGGATGTGTGTGTGGGGTGTGGGTGCGGGTGTCCGAGTGCGTGTGGATCTTCTCTTCACACCCGCACCCACACCGACTCCCTAGAATTTTAGATATATAAGAATAAATGAAATAATTACTGACGAAATAGGGTTCAGGGTGTCTTCTATTGAATTATATGCTCAGTGAGAATTATCTTCAATTATTACTCGAAGCGCATCAATTGTTTCTATGTAAACAGCAGCTAAAAGATAACCTGAACGGACAAAATAATTTTTTTTGGTTGAAATTCAAGAAAGTCTATTACGAACTATCTGATTTGAAGTTTAATAGGACATAGCTGTAATATAAATTTAACTTATATTTTGTTCACATAAAATTAGTGTTCGAAACGATATATGAGTGATCTGAAAGAAATGCAAGAATAAGACGCTGTGCAAGGCATGGAAGATTGAGATCTTTCACATAATTCTAAATATTTCTATGCTTTATAAGAGAAAGTTTGACCTCGAGATACAACTTTAGAAGAGTCGGACGAAAAAACTTTTGTAGTCTCCTATGTATATTGAGTGAAACATTCATGTCAAATAAATGTAAGTGGTCTAATTGATTTGCCACCATCGATTTCTGATTTATCATTTTTAAGAATCCAATCACACTTCTTTCGAACAAACTTCAATGATAGAAAAGCATTTGAGAACATTACAAAATCGTACGGTGTCTTGGATTATTATTTATGAATTATTACATAGAATAATATATTTGTAAAAGTGACTAAACATATTTTGCTGTAAAATACCATAAAAAAAAAACAGAATAATTTTTATATGATTTCAGAACAATCTGAAAAAATTCTATTCAATTAATATATGCTATGATGAAAAGATGTTTTATTTTGTTGGAAAACTTGAGCAACTGAATACATAAGACTGACTATAATCATGTAATGATGAACGAGATAAAGCAAAACAATCGTGAAAAGATAATTAGGCTAGGTCATGCGATTGACATCATACATGTGCACGGTGTTTTCTATCAAATTGTTCTTCGTTGGAAGAAAATGATTCATCGATATGTCTATCCGTTAGTGGTCTTGATTACATTGTTATTCACTGACATACATATATAAATACGTGCGGATATCATCCATTTCGCCATACATTACTTGGAACGCGATGCAAACAAGCACTGCAACTACTCCAAAGACGATTCAAGCCAAAACACCAAATATGAATCAGGATAAAACATTTCATGTCGATCAACAAAAAACTCAATCACACAAACAGGTTTATAAGCATAAGAATGAAATAAAGTGGTGGATATAATTTTAAAATACTTTTAGTATTTTGCATTTTCTGACTGAGTGATTTTGTTTGAAACAAATGAAACATATATCAATTAGTGCAGAATTTTGTACTCTATATTTTGAAAAACAAAATTTCGATCTACCATCGAACGATAGTTTGAAAATTTGGTTTTTATCGATGACAGTGAATAATGGTATTGAAAAATTAGTACTTCAATCAATCATGAGACTTTTAATCAGACAAAATTTGTTTGCGAGTGGAGTTTGAAAATTTTTTTTCTAGCAAGAACCAAGTTTTAAATTTTCAAGTTATATCAGTTTTTCATAGAATAAAATTGTCTACAAGGTGAGACTCTCCGTATTTTTCTACGACACCTATAAAAAATGGTCTATCGGAAATACTTTCAGTGAACACATGTCAATTTCGATAGTATATATCAGAAAAAAGTGCTATGTATCATTTTCATCGTATTTTACTTATAAGTATTGTAGTTAGACTCAAGGAGGTAGAGGAGAGTTTTCTCTGCAAAATGGTATGTCTTCCGTTCCAGCTTTCTGTGTTCGATCGCTCGAAAGTAATAAGCGAAATTCGATTAGAATGATAGATGGCACTTTTTTCTAGTATATATTATTAAAGCTTACATGTGAGCACTAAACGTATTTCCGACGCATCATTTTTTATAGGTATTGTAGCGAATTTAATTCTATGAAAGACTAATATAAATTTAAAATTTAAAACTTGGTTTTTGCTAGAAAAAAAATATTAAGTTCGGAAACCGATGACTTGTCACAAAGGAAAATTTTCAAAACTCTACTCGCAAATAGAATTTTTTTGCATAAAAATGACATGTTTTTTGTTAAGTTTTTCATGCACTTATTGGTATTGAGGCTAATTGAATTACTTATTTTTCAATACCATTATTCACTGTCACAGATAAAAATCGAATTTTAAAACTGAAGTTCGATGGCAGATCAAAAGTTTCCTTTTCAAACCGTACAGCATAAAATTTTGCATTGATTGATGTATGTTTTAATTTTTTTCGAAATAAAATCATTGATCCAAAAATTGAAAAATACTAAAAGTATTTTAACATAATGTTCATCACTTTATATTACTGACCTCTAGAAGAAACTAGACTATTTAGTAAATTGAAAAAAAAAGAATTCAGTTTCAACTTCAACACTGTTAATCTGTTGCTGACGGTATTTTAGGAAAGCTCGTTTATTCGAATATTTTATCCAAAATCAGAATGGAGTGACACAATCGAACTTTTACGATGGATTGTTATCATTATTATCATTACTGTTATTAGTTGTGGACTGACAGAAATATGTGATCAATATTTGGATAATATATCTAGTGATGTAAGGATAAAGTATAGTTAAAATCAAGGGTAGAGTTTCTTAACTTTAGGCTTTTCTTTATCGATATCAATGCCTATTTTGCTTCATGATAATGTTCACAAGTTACTCGTTTACAATTGTTGTATGGTTAATTAGTAGCTTTTTGCTCGTGTTTGCTGTTCAATTTATATTTCTGGCCTGCGTAAAATACTATTATGTTGAAGGCAAGTAGAATAATTGAATATATACCAGTTCATTTGAAATAATGAATAATTTTTATCTGAAATTTTCAGGAAGAAACTCATACAAATGGTGGCAAAAGAAAACGAGCATTGAACTTTTTATTATTAGTATTATGTTCTTAATATGGCTCGTTATTCTTATTGAATTAGGATATAACATAGTCGCTAATGTCAATCAAGAAACATCAACTAAAGTATGTATTTATCTACAAGAATGGTAATTTCGGATCTAAAGATTCAAAACTAATCTAAATCAAGAGTTTAAGTTCCAGTATCATTAGATTCCTAATATATACTTTAGTTCCTTTATGAAGGTTCCAAATTTCTCTAAATCGATAGATTTAGCATATAGACTCACGAAAAATTAAGTGAAACACTATGCGAGATGTAGACACAATTTACTCATGACAAGGAAGGAATTCTCTGGTTTTCGCTATGAGTCGAACTGAGATTTTCTTACTCATTTCGGGTTCTGTTAGATATACATAGTTGATATATCTCAACTGATGTCTAAAGGAGTATTATAGTATTTGCTGTGTCAAGACTTGCGGAAATTCTTTTAATGACATCTTTGTAATGAACTTAAGATTTTACATAAGAATTCTTGGTATAAAAATAAGAAGAACATTCTCTTTATTTTTCTCTAGTCAATTTTAAGATCGACTCTTTATCTATCGAATAATTGGATTTTATACCATTTATTGGCTTGGTGTGATGTTTACAAGTGAATTTCCTGAAAATAAACCAGTACGTGATCTTATTAATCAAAACACATCCTACAAAAAAAACTTATATTAAAAACATAGATCGATATTTAGTACAACATTTTTTGTTTTCATTTGTTTATTTCTTGTATAAAAAATAAATTTAGGTTAGGGCTGTTTTTAGATAATCTTTCGATTTTTATAACATATGTTGAACAATAGGGTGTGGATGTGTGGGTGTTGGTATTCTAATCTCTCACATCCATACCCACACCCACACTCAGATCTGAAACTGGACTAAAATACTCTAAGCTATGTGTGCATAACCTTCCCTAAATTTAAAACTTGCGGTAGAGGTATGGATCTTATCTGATGGGGCTGCCACACTCAAACCCTTATTTATCACTTTTAGACATTACACTTCTAATACCACACTAAAAAATGGGCGTAGAATAATAAAACCTCAAAAATGGTTTATGCCATGGTCATAAACCCTTTTTGAGGGTTTATTATTCTGCGCTCATTTTTTACAGTGCATTGTACAGTAAAAAAGGTGCATTTAATAAACGTATGATTTTACGCAATGGATTACGTTTTCAATTAGAAGCAAAACCATTCCTAGATAATAGATAAAAAGTAATTTCAATTGAATGCAGTTTTCTATGAGACAAAATGCTTTGAAAATATGAACGCTGTAAACTCGTAACTCGAGTTTAAAATTGATTTTCAGTTGAAGATGAAATAATCTTTGTGCTACTAATTACTTGGCCAATTCGAATAATAAAAGTGAGTCAAGTTACACTTATTTGAAATGTTTATTTGCATCTGTTGTCTTCAATGATGCAGCATTTTCTACGCGTCATGTATTTGGGTGTGGATGTGTGTGCTGATCTAATCTCATCATCACGCAGACTCACACCCACACCCACACCCTTCTTCACGTATTCATCAGCTTTATTGCTGGCCGCGCTGCTATTTCCTTGATCCCAGTATTTAATCAAAATATGTCTTGAGAGTTTGTTGCCTATAATAAAATAATTTTATTTTTATTTTTCTTATCAAAAAACGCTAAAGCAACTGACAATGACGTTTATAAAAATGAAAGAAAAGATTTAATAGCCCAGAAAATTTTATTATTATTTTGTATTTTGTTGTAATAATTCAAGCACCATTAAAGAACTCTCAAGGGGAAAAAGTTTATTTCTAAGTATTTCTGTATTTCAAAAATACGTAAAATACTTAGAAATGCTAAATTTCAAGCACGACTCCATCGTTTCAAGTTATAAGATTTCTCTCTCTTGATGATTTTTTTGGCTCATTAGTGCAAAAATAATGTCAGGAGTCCAACGCAATTGCAAAAAATGTTTTAATACAACAAATCTATTACACAACACTAAGTAAAGAGAAGATAATAATATTGTTTTTTGGTATTCTTGTTCTTGTCTATTTGTTTCTTTTACTCTCTTTAAACGATCAGATGACAATTGATTGTTTTTGTCAGTTAGAAACCAAAATGCTGTTTGTTTGTGCATGTATTTGATACTATTGTTCAGATAAATTTTAAAATAAGAGTGTTGTAGATGTGGATTGATCGAATAAAATAGGCGTATACCGGAGAAATTTGTTTTTGTGGTGAATAATTCGTCTCCATTGTTATTGTCATCGGAATATCCATCTTCTTCATCAAAACTATCGTCTTGAGGGTGTGGGTGGGTATGTATGGGTGTCAGCATGGATGGGTGTGGGTCTTCTCTTTACTTTTACGCCCACTCACACCCAGGTTAGGGCATGCATAGTTGCCAGAACCAGGGGTGGTTAGAGTATCGATAATTCTAACGACGAGTATTGGCTAGGTCGTGGATAGTCATGTGGAGGAAGATCAACTAGATCGTGCATTGTGTGATTAATGATACGTGTAGTTTGATGCGATTGAATATTATCTTTATTTAGGTTGATCGTGGCCACTTATTTGGAAGTAAGTTTTTTCTCTTTATATCAAATTTTTTATTTTTATTATAGATTGATTCCAAATTCTGATTTAACGGCAAGCTTATTCTGTTAATGTTTGGTTTTTTGTCTGGCTCGGTTTGATCTTCAGTCGATACTTAAATGTAAGTTTACTTCTTTAAATATATTGTATTATTTCTGTTATAGATCGATGCCAATTTCTGATTTAGGAGTAAGCTTATTTCGTTCAACAAATGATTCTTTTTGTGTTTCAGAGTCGAGTGAGATCTTGATTGTCATGTTAGACTATTGGCTTAAAGAACTGATTATTTGTTTGTTATGGATGAGTTCGCAATTTTGATATGAAAGTAAGTTTATTGCTTTTGGCTGGTGGTTTTTTTAGGAGGGCCTATTCACAGATTTGATGTAAATAATAGTTTTCGAGTGGAGCCTCTCTGCATAAGGTAGATTTTGGTGAGATAAGAAAAATTCCTGAAGGATGCCTTTCATTAGATGTTAACGAAGAATCCTACGTAGCTGCCAAGTCAGTTTTGAGTTCGAGCCCTGTATGTCAGATAGATCTGAGTGAAATATGAATAACTCTAAATGAACGAAGATTCAGAAGTCTTCTTTCGAAAGTTATAGCCCTTTTCCTTGAATTTTAACCTATAGTGCTATAGATATCAGTAAATTGAATGAGAGTATTTCTATTTAAGATTTCACGGACGGAACAGTCTATTTATAAGAATGTCCCAAAAGTTTTACCTCAAAAGAATGCGTCTTTTTCAGAGATATTAAAGTTCACAAAAAATACAACATTGCATCATCTTTCATGAGATACGAGTGGTATTGTTTGACTTTAGTATCTCTGGAAAAGACGCATTCTTTTGAGATAACACTTTTGGAACATTCTTCTCATAAATAGACTGTTTTGTCCGTGAAATCTTAAATAGAAATACTCTCATTCAATTTACTGATATCTATAGTACTATAGGTTAAAATTCAAGGAAAATGGCTATAACTTTCGAATGAAGACTTACGAGTCTTCGTTCATTTAGAGTTATTCATACTTCACTCAGATCTATCTGACACACAGAGCTCGAACTCAAAACTAACTTGACAGCTACATAGGGTTCCTCGTTAACATTCAACTAAAATTCTAGTAATACAAGGATAACCTTCGAGGGAAGAGCTAATGAAAGGCATCCTTCAGGGGTTTTTCTTATCTCACCGAAGTCAACCTTATGCGCAGAGGCTCCACTCTAAAACGATTTATCATTTCCAAGGGCTCCTTCATTAGATGAATATGCCTTGAAAGGTTTTGTGCGCAACCATTTTGATGAAATCTTTTTTCCGCTACTCGCTCGAAGGGTATTGTATGAAACCATTTGTGCGAAACCAAAAAAGGATCTGACAGTATGCCCGCGGTCAGATCCTTTTTTGGTTTCGTAAAACACCTTTTTTTTACAGTGTGTGATTTTAGGGGTTTAGCTACGATTGATATGTGTGAACATGAGGATGTACATGACTAAAACTGATGGTCTTCTTTTCATCAATACCGGCACCCTGGAAAAAAACATCATCAGTTCATTTAAACAAATAAAAATCAAAAGAAACAATTCTATTGAATATAAAAAAATTCTACAGAATTCTTATACAATAAATTTTTTGTTATTAAAAATTTTTCGAAGTAATTGTAGAGTTTAAAAATTTTCTGAGCTAAATGACAGTTAAGTGAAAATTGCATATATTTTGCAATGTATATTATTTGTTTCATTCATTTTCTTTTTAATTCAAGTGATAGTGTCGTTAAATCCATAGAAAACAATTCAAGGATTTCACCTATTGATAAATCGAAATAAATTTGTGTACGAGTGTCATTCAATACTATTAATTCATACATATTGATATTATCTTCTAATACGTGTAATTTTTGTAATGTCTCTTTAACTATGGTCGTAATAAGTGTGCTTTGACGGCATGGTAATGTAACGTTCTGATCATAATACCTGATTGAGCAATATAAAGATGCTGTAGAAATCATTTGAAATTGAAATTCAGTCATGCTTTCTTCAAAATCTTCTAGAGAGATATCATTATCGATTGATATAGCATCTTTCATAGTTAAGCAATAAAACTCGGCATTCACGCCGAATAGTTGACATGCAATCTCATGAAGACGTTTTATTGTTATTGAAAGTTTACAATTGAAATGAATTGACTTATTTTCTTCACTATTTTGTATAGTAACAGTAGCTGGTAAATTTTGATCGATTACGATAAACTGAATTGGTGATTCTGATTGAAATGATATTAATTGAATGTTAATTGATGGAACAAAATCATTTGAATATAGAAGATATTGATGTAAAATATCAAGTCGAATTTCTTTATTAATATCCGCGATAGTAGAAAAACTCGTAAATCGTTGATATTGCTGATTTTCTTCATCATTAATATTGATCAATTGTAAATCATTCGATTTCTTAATCGATACAAGACAAGTTTCATTCTCTTTAACAAGAATAAATTTAGTCTTATTTAAATTCGAAAGCATTTCATTAGAATTAATAATTCTTTTCGTATCAATGCTAGCGAAATATTTGTAAATATCGATTGATTTTTCTGTTAAATGTAATAATTGTTCCATAGTTATATTTCTATTTGATAAATGTAATTTTATTTGTTCTTTATCATCGTATTTTGTTATTTGTATTGTAATCAATATTTGAAAATGAATCGATTGATTTTCAATAGTCGAATAAATACCTATAGATTTTTTAAGATCATCTTTTGTTAAAATTTGTTCATTTGCTTCTTTCAAGACAAGAAGAAAATCATCAGAAAATATATCAGTTAAATTTAACTTCTCTAGAATATTTTCATTATTTAATAAAGAAGAAATCTTCATAGATTTTAATGCATAAATAGATTGACTACGTGTTTCAAAAGTGAATATAACTTTAGTTAATAGATTTTGATTAATAATATCGATTATCATTGATTCTGTATGATCTATTGTTGACGAAATAGTTTGATTATTATCAATAATTTTTTTCTTTTCTCGTATTAAAAAGGCATAACCATGAACAGAAGGATCAATTGTATATGAAAGACTTTTTAACCATTGATTAATTTGTTTCCATTTTGTTGTTGGATAAAATAAATTCGTTATTTGATTTTGATCTATCAAATAGAAAATATCAATTCTATGGATAATATATTTTTTTTTGTGAAACACGATCTAAAATGAGTGTTGAAATACTTAGGGCAATCCAAAAGCAGTGGTACTATAATCTTATTTTCGTAGAGGAAGTTTGAAGAAATTTTCTTTTTTATGTAGTGTTAGAGAAAACAATGCTCCCTTCCATCACTCTTCAACTAATATCATAATAATAAAATTTCGATAAGAACTATTTTTCCCAGATTTATGCTCGAAAGAGAAGATAAAAATGCATCGAATCGTACATTTAATGCCTTTTTGGAATGTTTTCAATTGACCTCTTTGCAAGCAAACTTAACCTGTCAAGTGTTTACAGGGAATTGTCAAAGGAAGATTTACAAAACTGCACAAGATTCACATGTTTAGAATTAATCATTCAGGTGTTATAGAAATTATAGTTGAAACACTCACGAGGGTACCTCTTGAGATGTCCTATCGCTTTTGACCGACTACTTTGTGCATAGGTAGGCCACTGCGAGACTAGAATAACTATAAGAGGATTGTTGTACATGGGTCTTTGGTCAAGAGATATTGAAATTTTAATGTATTTTTTAACCAATCCTTGCTTGTGGTCCCCTCAGGTCACCTTGACATATTTTTTTTTAGTTTTGACTCGCAACTTTGTATAACTGAAGCTCTTCATGAGATTAATTCATGCCAAAGTTTCATGCCTTTGAGTTGCTTCTATCGTCAGAAATGAGTATAAAAACAAAATTTTGTAATATTCTTCTCTAACGATAGAAGTAACTCAAAGATATGAAACTTTGGCATGAATTAATCTCATGAAGGGTTTCAGTTGTGCAAAGTTTCAAATCAACAGTCGAAAATCGATTTTCAAGGTGACCTGAGGGGGGTCACAAGGATTGGTTAAAAAATAATGTTCGTGGGCACAAATTCTCTTTCAGCTATTCAAATCTCGTAGTGCCCTACCTATGCTCAAAATAGCAGGTCAACAGCGATGGAACCCCTCAAAAGATTCCCTCGTTAGCCTGTTTTCTAGCATTGTCCGTGAAAAATTGTGTTTTCTTTTTTTTTGCTGATAAGCAACGAATTTTTTTTGACATTTAGAAAATTTATTGAACAAACATTAGACAAAATATTAGGAAAATCTACAATATAAGAATTCAATGCATCTCTATTTTGTTTCTTTCAAAAAAGATTCACTCGCCATAATCTGCATTAATATAATTGTCACATATCTCAGAAAGACAGTGCTTATCGAAACTTCATTATAATGATATTGGTTGAGAAGTGATGAAATAGAGCATGACATATAGCATCACTACTTTTGAATCTCTCTTCACAGACCGTGACAGACAACCTCCAGAATAGTTACAATCGTGTTTCACATGTTAATTCCGCCAACATTGCTCTAACAGTATTCTTTTGGTTACCTGTATTGGATTGTAAAACAAATTCATATAGAAAACTGGTATTCAATGTTTCTTCTGTTACAAAAATCAAAATAATCTTTTGATCCTTTTTAAAAACATCGCTAATAGTTCCATCATTAATACATTTTCCATATTCATCATAGAAACAAAGAATAATATCTGATGATAATTTTTTCAACTGATTATCATCAATAAAATGTTGAATGATAGTTGAAATAGTGCATTTTGATGTAGTGAAATATTCATATATTTGTGCTCGAAATTGAATTTGAATCTGAATTAGAAGTTGTTTTTCAATAATATAATATTTTAAAAGTGGTTCATATGGTAAACAATAGTTATTCTTTGTAAAATCAACAAATATTTCATTTTTATCGACAACAACAAATAAATTATAATCATATTGTTTTTCAAATAATTTATTTAATTTTTCGCAAAATTTCTCCGGTTTCGAGATATATGTTTTCAATTCACCATTTGGACATACAATAGTAATTTTTTGGATTGATTTTACAGTAATCGATGGTGTGGGTAATTCTTCTCGATATTTATGTATTTGTTGAATGAATATTGATGATGTATATGGAACTTTTTTTAAATTTAATGTTATTAAAGATGTATATTCGATATCGGTATCTGAGTCATCTTTAGATAATTTCATTGATGGTTGATTTATATCGAATAAATTATTTTCAAGCGTTAAATCAACAGTTGATTTTTTTATATTGGTCATAGAAATTTCCCAATTATGTGAATCATTATTATTTTGTCTCTGTTTCAATGTTTGTTTATCAGATTCTGAATTAAAATCTTCATTCCATAAATTTCTTTCTTGTTCTTCAATATTAAGTTTTTGTTCTTGAAGTTTTGATCTTGTACGAATTAAATGAATATAAAGATCAACATAATTTTCACATTTAATTCTATATGGTATTAATGAAAGAAGTGTACTATCGATTGATAAATATTGACATATTTCGATCAATGATTGTGTAGATTGTTGAAGAAGAGTATCTTCAATTGTTTTTAATTCGTTAAGAAATTCTGTAATTGTTTGAATTTTTTCTTGAATTTCATCAATATCATTCTTATAATCGATATTTATTATATTTTCATTAAATTTTTGAATGATTTCATTATTTAATTGACTATCAATTGATACTCGTAGTAGAGCTGATACGTCTGTAAACAAATGTTGAAATCCACTAACAGATTTTGCATAGATTTCAATGACATGATCTATATAACATAATTGAAAATCTTTTATTTCATATTGTTCTAATCGTGGAAGAATATCATTATCATGATCGGTCATTCTGACAAATTCGAAGAGATTAATTGATGATAGTTTATTTGAATATTTTTTTAATGTTAATGCTATTTGTCTTAGAAGATTATGAGATTGATAAAGTTTATCTAATAACATATCTTTCAGGTGGTTCCATTCATTTTCAATTTGATCAACATTTAGTCGAACTAAATAGTTTTCATCGAGATCTAAATGTTCAATATTTGTTATTGATTTTATTCCTTTTGTATGACATTGATATTTTTGAATAATATGACGATAGTTAATACGACAATAGAGAAGATATATTCGAATAATCTGCGATTGAATATAGGCAAAATCAAATGTTAATCGTGAATCTGATGTAATGAAATATTGTTCTTCATTAGTAATAAGACTTGCCTGAGATAATTGTTCAATCCATAGAAAATCTTTTTCATTTAAACTAATAACACCAGTATTATCATTTGCAATTTGTAAAATCGAGACATGTTTTGATGTTAATTCCTTCATTAAATTTCTCAAAGAACTAACATTATGAGTCTGATTATTATTCGATTCATTTTCCATCAAGTCTAACATACTATTGTGATAATCAATTAAGACACTAAAAAGAATGAAGAAATTTATTTTGTATAATCATTTAATAATGAGCATTGTATCGATGCATGATATTCAGTTAACAATAGAGTGAATTGAGCACACAACTCCGGTCAATTCTCGTCAAAGAGATCTTCCAAAAATCCTGGGAGTCTATTAAGATCAGAAGGGTGCGAAGAAATCAATCGAAAAATCTGAAAAGCAGTCGAAAAAATTCCTGTTGTCATCAAATTCGAAATTCGGTAAAAAGTGTTGTTACTTGAAGAGAAGAACGAAACTCATTGTGATCATGGTTCCGATCGCTTCAGACTATCTGTCATCAGATCGATATATTTCCGCACTGTCTTTTAAATCTGCTTTCTCTCAAAAATTGTATTTCTTCAAAATCAGAGAAAATTGATACATCAAAATATTCGAAGCAGAAGGGATAACCCTCACCGTTCATAGAGACTCCTTATAGAAGTCTACAAGAAGACAGCTATCGATCTGTGATTATCAACGAAACACATGGAGACGTTTTGTTCTCTGATAATAGTTATATAGGACAAAATAATTTCCGTAAAACACTTTAAAAATTGATGGTGACTGCGATCTGTTGTTCTAACGAAAATTTCATATGGGATGTGGAAATAAGGATAATTCTTATATTAACATCGTCCCGCACATACCCACATTTGACTGAAAGTTGGTTGATATCGATTAAAATGACTTGATTGTTATTCAAAAATATGAGATCATTGAAATCAACGTAAAAGATTGAATCAATTTATATCTTTCACGAAGAATTTTGATGACTTTCATTTTTCTCGAATAATTTTGACCGTGATCCCTCACAGGAATGGGCCAAAAAATGAATTCTACGAAAACAGTTTTTATTGTTTCAAGATATACTTTTTTTAGTTTTGAAAATTAGTTACTCGTTTCTCATAGTCTCTTTTATATTTCCATCAAATTCATAACAGTCAAGTCATTTTAAATGATACCAACCAATTTTGAGTCAAAAATTGAGGAGTTTTTGTGCCCATGATGGTTGTGTGCATATATATTCAATATCTTTCTTTCCATAGAATAGTATCATTTTGCCGAGCTTCAAAAAGGCTATCAATTGGTATATAAATGAATGTGTTGTAAAGTGACAATAGAAGAGAATGATCATCTACAATGTCGGCAACAATTACTTAGCAACCTACTGGAAAATTTTCTCAAAGAAACGTGATGTTTTCATGGTTTATGTATATGTTTGTGCAGTTTTATGCGTTCTTTCTACTGATGTATGCACAGTCTCGAATAACATAAATTAATACAGAGTAATAAGTCTATTTTAGCTAGTAACCTTCGAATGATCCATCACGACTGTAAAAAATTTCGCTTCATTTGAAAACGTCACCAAACGACTCGACACAATGTTCTACTGATATCTGAGTATGTTTTATAGAGAAATTCTTAATGGGCTAATTTGTGATCCTATGAGCCTCCGTCTGTTATACACAAGGCTAAAAATAATTTGATTTTCAAACGATTCAGAAGTATATATATTTTTGTTTTTATAAATGAATTAACCTGAGTATACGCATAATAATATCGCCTTCATCATGATTTTCATTTGTAACTAAATAATTTACTGGTGTATCGAATGAAATTGTTGAAAAATGTTGAATTTCTTCACAAGCACCTGGTCGAATAAAACCATTAGTAAATTGATGATAAATATTAACAGCTTGTATTCCTTTATCGATAATTGATTGATGTGTTTTATCTTGATTTTTATATTTTTGATAATAAGAATGATTGTAACATTTTTGACTTCGATTAAACAATTCTTTTAATGTTATTGTTGAAAATTCATTTTGTTCAATTAATTGTGTATAAGTTTGATGTAAAAGAAGATAAAATTGACTAAGATCATATATTAATTTTGTTATTTTTAAAAATGAAAAAGAATTTATAGTATGCTGTAAAATTTTAAGAGATATTTGAGAATTTTTTAAACGATATAATTCAGTTTTAAAATATTGAAATTGAATAACAATAGGCATTTGATCGATAAAATTTTGAAGATTTATTTGTATTTCTGATTGTGAATTTAATTGATTAATATACGATTTATAATGAACTAGATTATTATAAACAAAATAAAATACGTTATCATTATATTCTTGTTCAGCTTGAAGTTGATCATCAATTGTTGTATATAAAGGTTTAATCCATGAGTTTCGTGTTTGTGTAAGAAATGACATTTGTTCAAAACAATGAGTCAAAAGAATACAAGCATCATTGAGATTTGATTGAATTGTTAAAAAATGAAATGTTGATAATAATCTGGTACAAACAAAAGAACAAACTTTAGCTCGAAGATTATCACCACCAAGATGATAGATTGATGCATTATCAGCAATAGCTGTTGGTGAAAGAATTGGTACATGTAAATTTTGGACAGATTCATCAAATAATAATAAATGCCATGCCTAATAATAGGGGAAATTATGTAATAGAAAAAAGAAATAATCAAATTCGAAAAACTAACCAAAGCACCGAATGTTGAAAAGAAAACAACATAAACTGCTGGAACATTTAGTGCACTTTCATATCCTCTATTTGAAAATTGTAATAAATCACCATTTTGTGAAATAATACAACCACAATCATAATGAACACTATGTGATTGAATGGTATGTCGTGAAGTTGATCCAAATCCTAATTATAAACAATGTTTAATGATAAATTCTTTTGTATTTAACCAGTCTATATATATATGTTAACAATGATATTCAATATCAGCTCACTCATTCACGATAATTTATTTTGTTATTGCTTTACTTTGTTTACATAAGAAGAAATTCATTCTTATGCTAGAGTTCATCGAGTTAAAGCTTATATCCACATTCTCAAAAGGAGCTCGTCAATTCTGGGTTTAATATCAACTAAAGCGGCCCTATCTAGCGCATATGTAAGAGGCAAAACGAATTAGCATGATAACTTTATCTTCAAACAACATATCTTCGTAAAAACAAGAGCACTAAACTTTAAAAACTCATTTCTAAGAGGATAGTATTAAGTTCTATACATATCTTTTGAAGAAAAAGTGATGTGCTGGCTATTATCCGATATTAGATCTGATCTGAGCCGCATTGGCTGAATGATTAAGTTGTTTCACATATACTATTATCGTTTTTGAAAAATAATGTACATGGCTGTTTTTCAAATAACTTTCGATAGAAACAACATGGACACCTGGGATTTTCGTCATTTAAGAGACAAGGTCCTAGGTCATCTAAGTATGTTGAAATCTGATTGGTAAACAAGTGACCAATCAGTTAAGATTTCTGCGATGATATTCTCTTTCGATTAGCAAAAAAACCGTCAAAAGTCACAAGGATTTTTCGTAAACTTCTGATTTCAGCATATCAGCCTTGAAAGGGGCCACAACAGTGATAACCCATCACGCTGAATTGAATGACGATGTTTATTTTCAGTTTCAAAGCGATCTGATATCACTACTTTAATATTTTTGAAATTTTCTCTACGCAGGATAAACAATCGAGGATATAAGTCTGGATCAGACTCTTTCACCAAACACACCCAGATTTCAACATAAATAGATGATACAGAATCTTGTCTCTCGAATGGTAAAAACCTCAAGTGTTTATGTTGTTCGTATCAAAAGTTATTTGAAAAATAGTCACACATACTGCTTTTCGAAAACGACAATACTTTGTGAAGGCGAACTAGTAGAATCTATGAGCAGTAATCATATAACAATGCAGATGGTATTGATAAACGTTTGATTCGAAATAATAGAGTAGACTATATTCATTGAATAAACTAGATCGATTGTGTAGAGAATTTCACGAGAAGTCTTTTGTTAAAAAGAGCAGAGCAGAAGTATTGAACACAAAATGATTTGCGAGAAATTTTAGAGGAAAAAAATGAATAAACTCTATTTACCATAGGTCTTCTGTAATGTTAATGGTTGAAACATAAATGTCCAAAGAAAAGATTGTTTTCCACCTAATAAAATCATTGCCATAAGATTGACAAGCATATGACGTAAGGATAATTCAAATTCATCTTGACAATCAAGTTTGAATAAATCATTAAGAAAATTTTTATCATTATTATTTTCTTTTGGATATCCAATCATATATTGTTCAGGTTTTAGAAAAATACGAAAAATTCGTAATTCTTCTGATGATAATTGTAAATTATTTTCAATTATTTCTAATAATGTATTGATAGATGATAATTGATTATTACAATAATATTCATAGTAAATATTTAATATTAACATTACTTTAATTTCTTCTAATTCTAATTGATAAGGATAGGAATTAGTTTTTAATTGAATCCAATTCAATAAAATATTCCATTGATTTTCTTCAGTTGTATTTCGAACACATGTATCAACAATATTTTTTAATTCTTGATATGGTTCATGAAGTTTAGGAAATATTGATGAATCAGTTTTTGAACTTAATGTAAATTGAATTTGATGATATAGTTGTAAATATTTATTTTGCTTTTTTATTTGTTTGAATTCAAGTAAACGATATAAAGTTGTTGTCCATTGATGATTTAAACGTTGAATATTTTCAGATTTTAATAAATTTAAAAGAAAATTCCATGAT